>QEOQ01000191.1:561512-628089 GCA_010279815.1 Brachionus plicatilis
AAAAAATAATCTATTTTTAAAATTAAAAAAAGATCAAAAAAACTATAAAGATTTTTCTTAAAGGAAATTTTAAAGAACTTGAAGAGATTATTCTTTAATGAAATTTTATAGAACTGGTAGAGATTTTTCTTTATGGAAATTTTAAATAACTTGAAGAGATTATTCTTTAATGAAATTTTATAGAACTGGGAGAGATTTTTCTTTATGGAAATTTTAAAGAACTTCAAGAGATTATTCTTTAGGGAATTTCTAAAGAATAAACGTCCGGAAACCTTTAAAGAATATTTAAAAATTTCTTTAAAGAACCTTTAAAAAATCTTTAAGATTTTTTTGACTGGGTAATCAGGAATTCGTTAAATACTTCTTTTCGTCGACAATTTTAGTGGTCACAAGCAACAAGAGCTTTATTATGTTAAAATAGAATTCTTTCCAGCAAACATGACATGAGTACTGCAGTCAATGGATCAAGGTGTTATTGTATCATTCAAAATGAAATACGGAAGCCTAATAATGCAAGAAAAAATCGAATCAATCGAATACAGTTGACTTTAAAACAAATCGATGTTTTTGATTCAATTTGTAAACAAAAAGCAGCTCAGGACAGTTATGCGGGTCTTGTCGCCTATGTTATCGGTCAAATATGTTATCTGAAATTAAAAAAAAATTTTTTCTTTTAATTTAGGTTATCTAAACTTAAAATACGTTATGGAAATCGATAACGTAACTTTCGTTATCGATTTCCATAACATTAATTTTAATAAAATTTTAATAAAAAAAAATATTATATAATTTTATTTTGAGTCTATAGTCAATTATTTTAAAATAATAGTAAACTTAATCAGGATTTAAATTCTTATTAAAAAATGTTAAAAAAAAACATATTTATTTTTTGTCTCTATGACTTCGAGCTAAATGCATATTTACTCCACACTCACCTTCCATGTAAGCCCCACAAACAGGACATGGCATCGGATTTTTTTTTTGCACAAAGTTTTTTTTAATAACTCAGTAGTTTCACTTGAATTTTAAGGTAATTCCAATGATCGAATCTCACACAAAACAGCCTTTTTTTCAAATCAGAAGGCAATTTATCTATTTTTTTTTTATGCTTAAAATCTTTAGCTGATTATTGGGAAGATTTGACACAATTTCCTTATCTTCATCATCTTTAAGAACTAAACCGGAATCGGAAAGAAATAAAAAGAGCTTATACTATTCAGATTCAAAAACATTGTTTTTCATTTTTAATTAAATTCAAAATTTTTTTTAAAATTTCAAAAAAACTTTTTGCTTTTACTTTTTTTCAAATTTAATGAGTCACTTATTTTTCAAATTATTTATTTATTAAGTAATATACAATAAAGACAAATTTTTTTGAAAGTTGTGTTAAAAAAATTTAATTTGTTTTTAGTTATCGGTAAAACATTTATGTTATCGTTTCAGATAACATATCTGACCGATAACCAATAGGTTATCTAGTAGATAACCTATCCAGCAGTGACCACTTCGATAACCTATTTGGTTATCTACCGATAACAAAGGCGACAAGACCCCAGTTATGCATCCTCTACAATATCAGCATGCTTTAAAAAAGGAGGTTTCATAAAATCATCTAATTGCAATGTTTTTGAGTTTATTCACAATAATCAGTTGGAGTGTGATCAACTTGGTTCAGGATTCACTTGGATTCTTATTTTATCAATTAAAAAAAAATCTTCCCGGCAAATTTTCCAATTTTGTTTATTCCACCACCGTTTTACATGGTAAATTCAATGTAACGAATCTCATATAGCGAATGAGATTTTTTAAGTCCCGCTCATTCTTTAAAGCGCGAATGCACTGTAAAGGTTTCATTAAAAATTTATGATGGAATTTTTTTCAGAATAATACTATCAATCGTAATTAATAGTTATTAATTTGGTAAAATATTTAAAATTTTTCAAAAATTCATAAAAATTAAAATCGAAATAGTAAAAAAAAAGGTTTTGATGTAAATCTTTTTGTCTTATTAATTTTATTAGCAAATAAAAAAAATTTGCTCTAAAATCAATTTTTATTAAAAAAATTTTGTGCTGTCACATAATTTTATGAAAAAAAAACTACATTAGCATTTTTCTATCAAATATTTTTCTTTTAGAATTTATTTGTCTATGAATTGATATATCATTCAAAGCTAAAAAAAACGCTGTACAATAGAACCCATTCAAATTTGAAAAATTAATTGTTTCAGTAAAAGCAAGTAGTTTACAATTTTATATTTATCATTGTAAAAAGTATTGCAGGTTTTAAGTCTTAAACCATGTATATAAATGGACTTCAAATTAGGAGAAAGATTTTTAATATAATTTTAAGAAAAAATGAACTATTATTAACTGAAAAAGTTTTCAACCACTTCAAAATTTTAAGGATTTTTCTAAGAATTCAATTTACAGCGCTGGATTAAATGTTAAATTCATAAAAACAATTTTTAATTATTTACCAAAATCTCAAGCTTTAATGTCACATTTGACTTTACTTAATACCTTAAACACTTTAACTTAAAAATCTTTCTTCTAATGCGGACTCAAGGCTTGAAACACATCAGGACATGGGGTGTAAGTTAAGTTATGAGGCTGCAATAATCTACAAGGGAAAATGGTACTTAATAAATTTCTTTTTGATTTTTACAAATTTCATATGAATTCATTAATATTCTTTTTAAATTAGAACTATTTCAATTACAAGAAGTTCTTAAAATAAGTGAATCCTATAACAGGTAAGCATCTTTTCCTTATAATCAATCAATTTATTATGATCTAGAATACCAATATAAGACCTTATTGTATGCAATATCAAAATGTTAAATCCTTATTAAAAGTTGATAATTAAAAGACTCAAAAAAAGATCAAATAATCTGAAAAAAAGTACAAATTCTTTATTTTTTTTGTTTAAGTTTCAAGGTTAATCAATAGGCTAGTATCCTGTCCTTTAAAGATTAACTTTTAATTGAAGCAGGTTTGAGCAAAAATTATTGCAAAATATGTTTAATTAAATTGAAGACTTATATTTCAATTGTAAGCAATTATTTTAAAAATAAATGTGAAACATTTGTTTAAATAATTTGTTAAACGTATACTGAAGCAAAAAATTAAAAAAAATATTTTTATTAAGAAGGATATATCGAATATTGATAGAAATAGTACTAAATTTAAAGTTTTTAGACTTTTTTCTGAATTAATTTAACTTTTTTTGATTTTTATTCTAAAAATTTCCAAATTTTTCAAAATAATCAATTTAATTTTTAATTTAAAAAAACGTTTTACTTTGCCTTAATTTTTTTGATCTAAAATTCACCGACGCGGTATTGTGAATTCCAAGTACAAAATGAACAAAAATTCTTATTTTTTTGGTAAATTAAAATTAAAGATAATTAAATTTTTTTTAAAAAATGCTGCTATTTAGTGCGACATACTTTTTTTGCACCTTTTTTACCTAAAATAATTTTTCTTTTGTAAAAAATGACAAAAAATAAAGAATCAATAAGATTTAAATAGATTATTGATTTGATTTACTAAAAAAAAAACGAAAATAAAAATTCAATTTTAAGGAAAAAAGGTGCTACAAAGTATGTCGCATTTTATTGCAGTATTTTTTCTGGTATTTTACATTTAATTTAATTTTAACAAATCAAAAAATGAAGAATTTTTGTTCAATTTGTATTTGAAATTCACAAAACCACCGACACTTTAATTAGCACTTTAAGTTAAAAATTTTAACATTTAGATTCACTATCTAGTAAGTTCTAGAAAATAGTTTTAAATAATTAAAAATATTTTTTATTCTAACACACATGTGTGAATAATTTATTGATTGTCAAAAATGAAATTCAACATCTAAAATAGTCTTATAATAATAAAAATTTCTAGGAAACAGTAACATTATCATTGAAAATCAATTTTTTTTGTTAATGCATTTTTTTTTAAACAGAGCGCTTTAGTCAAATAAAGAAAAGATTTATGCGATTTTTTCTTTTTTATCTATGCTTTTGATTTCATCACTAAAAATAGGGGATAAAAATATTTTTCCTAATTTTCCTTTTGTATGGAAAATTCTCAATTCTCAATTAATTTTTCTTGAGTTTGAACAAAAAATTAAATTTAAAGCGTCCTTTCAAATAATTAAAATTGAATCAAATGATCCTGAATTATTTATCGAATGCGATGACACTGAATATGAAAGTAACCAGGATAATGCCATAACTAAACCTTTAACTTCAAAAAAGCAAAAACGAATAACAATTGTGTGGACTTTTCTAAAGTAAATTGATCAAATTTTTTGTCCATGCTGAAATTGATACCAGGAAGGAAAAAAGGCCAGAGTTTTAAAAGTAATGCGAAATATTTTGCCTTTTTTTTAAATTTTTTAAAAAGAGGATTGGTTTATCTAAATCTGAAAATTGTTTTTAATCAATTTTATTAAAAAGAGTAAGAATTTTTAACATGTTATTTACAAAAATAAAATCACTGAGAAAAATTAGTTGAAAAAAATGAACACGCCAAAAATTTTGAATTAAAAGAGAAGTGTATTGAAAATTTAATTCTTAATTAAGCGAATGCCGCATGAATGATCAAAAAATTAAAATCAAAATTAAATTAGTTATAAAATGGCATTCAAAAAAAACATAAATTTAAGAAAACAAAAATTTAGTTTTGCCTCCAAAGGAAAAAAAATAATTTATCAACATAATTTATAAATTAAGGTATTATTTCGAATATTTCTATTTTAAAAAATCCAATAAACAAAATGAATTGACCAATTTTTTAATCTTTCTTCTAATAAACACCCTTAAAGAAAAGCTCTGATTGCAATTTTGGCAAACAAAATTTCGATCATATGCACCAACTATGCTATGACGCATATTTTAAATTCTCGAACAAAAATTCCATGCTAAAAATTATTTCTATTTTTTTAGATTAATTTTTAATGTTATTAGAAACTTTCTCTTGAAAAACAATGTCAAATCCGACTGACTCTTATGGTAGGTGAATTTTTAAAGTTTTTATTTTTTAAATAAAACCCAAAAATTATTTTAAGATTATCTATTCAAATTCTTGATTATTGGAAGAACCGGTGTTGGCAAATCTTGCATTCTCCATAGATTTGTCGAAAACAAATGTAAATTATTATTTTTATTTATTACTTATGGCAATGAGAAAAAAAATTCAATATTAAAATTTAAAAAATCTAATAGATCTTATTTTTTTAACTCAAATTTTAAATTCTTAATTTTAGCTAATAATAATAATAATTATTAAATTATGTGTCATTTAAAATTAATTAAAATTAATTTTTAATTAGTCAAAGAAGATACCACACACACAATTGGAGTAGAATTTGGCAGCAAATTAGTCAATGTGAACAACAAATCTATAAAACTTCAAATATGGTAAAATAAAGAAAATATGCTAGAATTTTTTTTTATTAAATTCATAAAGGGATACAGCTGGTCAGGAGAGATTTCGCTCGGTGACGAGAAGCTACTACCGTGGAGCTGCTGGAGCACTGCTGGTCTATGACATAACAAGTCGAGACTCATTTAATTCCCTTCAGAATTGGTTGAGTGATGCGAGAAATTTAGCCAGCCCTAACATTGTAGTGATCCTTGTTGGTAACAAAAAAGACTTGGAATCTCATCGTGAAGTTTCGTATCAGGAAGCAAGCCAATTTGCTCAAGAAAATGGTAAACCTGGTGTCAGAAAAGAAAGTTAAATTTTTTTAAATAAAAAATTTTAAGATCTGATTTTTGTCGAGTGCAGCGCTCTAAATGGCGAACTTGTCGAAGAAGCTTTCCTAAAATGTGCTCGTATAATCATGGCAAGTATTGAAAGTGGCCAAATAAACCCAGAAAGAATCGGCTCTGGCATTCAGAACGGTCTATCATTGCGAAGTTTGCAATCAATTGACAAACAAAAGAGAAATTATTCCAATTGCATGAATGCTTCATGTACCATTTAAGCTTTTTCTAATTTCTTCTGTCTCAATGTTTTTTTTATCGCTCTCAAACTAAGATGTAATCGGAAAACAGCTTTTCCAAACTACGAATCTTATCTAAAAAATTTAGTTCTTGCTTTGTTTCGAGATTTCTTTTTAGTTTTTTCTTTTGTATTAATAAAATAAATTATTTTGTTTATAAAACGTTTCAACACACTAGAAAGCATACATTTAAAATTGGACAAAAAAATTTATTATTTCTCACTGTTAAAAACTGAAATGTACAAAAATTTTTAAATATAAAAATTTTCAGACGCTTTAAAATTTTAGAATATTAAAAATTATCATTTTTCTCAAAAATTGACAGTTAATATTAAATTAATTGAAAAAAATTTAATAGTTAATTTTGAAAAAAATAGCTGGTTTGATCATTTAATCAGTACTTAAAAATTCATCAGTATTTATTCTTTTAGATTTTTGATGTATTCTAAGATCTAAATAAATAAAAAAAATTTCAAATTTGAAAAAATGAATAGAATTTCACAAAAAGTTCGAATTTAACTTATTTTATTGGACTCTTAATTGGTTTTTAATTTCGACCGAGAAAAAATACTATTATCAAGTTTGTTTTAGTTATCTTTATTTTTTAGGTTTCAAAATATGAAAAATTCTCAATTTAAAAAGAAATAAAACTAAAGATAATTTAAAAAAAAATTTAATAACAAAATAAACGAAAGAATTGTTTACACATTTTATTCACTATTTATTACCATTCATCAAGGACCATTGTTTTAAATGGTACACTGAAGTATTTAAATCATTTAGATCAGATCGATTCGATCATTTAGATTAAATTCGATGAATTTGCCTTTTTTAAGTAAATCCCGGCAAAATATTGTAAAATTTCGTTTTTCATTCAGTTAAAAATCCTAATTTAACCTTTAATATTTGGTAAAAAATAAAAATTTAAAGAAAAAAATCATTTTTTAATAGCAGTCTTTTCATTTTTTTGCCGCTGGTACAATTCGCCCAATCTCAATCTAAAGGAGGAGACATAAAGTATTGTGAATTACAAATACAAATTGAACACAAATTCTTAATTTTTTGATAAATTAAAATTAAAGTTAATAAAAAATATCAGAAAAATACTTCAACAAAGTGTAACATACTTTATTGCACCCTTTTTACCTTAAATAATTTTTCTCATGTGAAAATAGAAAAAAAAAATAAAGCATCAATAAGATTTAAATAGATTATTGATTTGACTTACTAAAACAAAAAGAAAATAGAAATTTTATTCTGATGTAACAAATGTTGCACTTTTTTGCAGTATTTTTTCAGCAGTATAGACAATGAGAATATTAAACAGGAAAAATCCTTTTTGTACTTTTTGTACTTTTCTAAAATTTAATCGCGTAATATAATCTATACCCATAAATTTATTAAAAATGACCATAAATATAATAAAGTTTCCATAAATTTATTAAAAATAGAACAAACTTAACAGTTATTTATCAAATTGAATAAAAAAGTAATAGAAAATAGAAAATTATCCTAAATTGATTAAAACAACCTTAATTTGAATAAAAAGAACATTAATTGGTTCATTAGAATTAAGAAACTCATTAGATTTACACTTTTAAGATAATAATAAATTTGTAATCATGATTTTTATCTTATTTCTTAAAAATGTCTCAAGAACCAAAAACTCAATCATCTGAAAGCTTCTTAGGTAATCCTGACAGACAGACAGTGTTAGTAAATTATGTGATACTTGCAGCAAGCCTTTACAAAAAAAATTGTATTATTATTGCGCAATAAACAAATGCAAACAAAAAAAAAAGAGTTTATTATTTTTCTAATGAATCTGATTTATCTTTAATGAATTTGATATTTTTTTGATAAATTTGTTACTTATTTCTTTTATTTGATAATAACATAATAAATTTGTTGTATTTTCTTTTATTTTTATTATAATTTAATAAATTTATGGTAAACTTTAATAAATTTATGGTATTTTTAATAAAATTTATGGTTAGAATTGTTAACGGCCAAATTTAATTTATTTGGTCCTATTACCCTTTGTACTTTCGGTACTTTCTGTTCTTTTTCATATTTAAAATAAAGATATTAATTAATTAATAGAATAAATATTAATATTAATTTTAACTAATATTTCTCGAATCTTTAACATACCCGAATCCCTAAACCAGGGCTTCGCCCCGGAACCCGTTTAATATTTTATATAATTATTAAAATACTGATTAAGTACAAAAAGTAACAGGGCAAAATAAATTAAAATTTAGAAGAAGTACAAAAAGTACAAAAAGTAAAACGTTTTTTTAATAGTTAAATCTCATTGTCTATTCATGTACCGAACATAATCAAAAAAATATAACATAAAGTAAAGATTATCTTAAAAACTATTTTTTTTTTCGAATATATTTTATAATTTTAAAGCCTTAAGTATTTCACTTCAAACCAGTGAACAAAATTTTGAAGAAATTTTAGAGGATATTTAAAGATTTTTATGAAGATTTTATAAATTTAATTAAAAATCAAAACTTACTTTATTTTAATTACTTTTATGCAGTCTTTAAACATTTAAGCAGTTGACATCTGAGTTGAAAAACTAAAATCAAATTTTGAAATCAAAATTGGCTAGACTTTGTTAATAAGATAGGAAAAAATCCACTTTCAAGTAGACCTTTCTGGAAAAAATAAATAAATTTAGATCAAAAAAACTTAGATATCTCAAAAAATAGGGATCTGAAAAAGGGACAAAAAAGGAAGATTCTTCGGAGAACACTTAACAAAGTTTAATCTTAACCTCAACTAAATTAATTATGGCTCCTATTTTTGTAACAATCACATTTTTTTTCTATTTAATTTTATTTTCAAATAAAAAAAAATCATTATTTTGGAAAGAATATCTTTTAATAAAAAAACTTTTTTAATTTTTGTTTTATCCTAATTATAAACCCTGCACCCATAGCTTAAAAGCTTGAATTTTTTGGCCTCTAATTTAATTTAAAATTTTCACTTATTGATGCGAGACCAAAGGCATTTTGAAGTTTATGATCAATTTTGAAGCTCAAAATGATCAAATAAAGCTTTAACTATTAAATAAATTGTAATTTTTTGTATCAAAAATTAAATGCATATATACATTTTTTGATCTAACACACTTTGTTAAATTTTAAGTTAAATCCTTTATTTTTGTTCGCATCAAAAGGAGCTGATTTTAACATTGGGTCAGCGGTCGCTTATGTGTACACTAAAATCTAAAAATAAAAAGTTATCTCACGTTATATCGCATGGGTTAAGGTAAAAAAAATTTGAAATCGCTATGTAAAATAAAGTTTTGAAAAAAGTGCTTTTTTTGGTTTGGAATCAAAGCCTTTTCTTAAAAACTTGTTAAATGAACTTTATCTAATTCACTAGATAAGATAACTCCTCGTATAAAGAGAAATGAGAAAATTTAAATGGTCACATCACCTATAAATGAAAACAGGAAATTGTTGTTATTTTTCTGTATATTTATTTGTAATATATCAAAAAGAGAAACAATAAATTTAATCTTACCTCGTCAATCCAGTCTGGAAAAGTGTAAATAATTTTACATTTTTAAATTTTCTAATATTTTGTTGTATAATGTTTCTTAAAATTGTTATCTTGGATTTTCACAAGTAACTTATATTAAAAAATTTTCTAAAATATGGCAAAAAAAAATTATAAAATATAAAAATACAAGGCGTTCGGTCCAAGCTTAAGAATTTTCCTTTGGTAGCATTTTTATCAACCAAATGAGACGGATTAACAAAGTTCGAATGTTATATTGTTTTCTATTCTATTCCAAAATTTAATAGAAAATTTATAATTTTAGATAAGTAAAAACAATTTAATTGTAAAATTTAGAATATTTAATCCTGGATTTATCGACTTGAAAAAATTTCATGTGTGAGAAT
The DNA here is from genome assembly GCA_010279815.1 of Brachionus plicatilis. Taxonomy (NCBI): domain Eukaryota; kingdom Metazoa; phylum Rotifera; class Eurotatoria; order Ploima; family Brachionidae; genus Brachionus; species Brachionus plicatilis. The sequence continues at coordinate 571,451 of QEOQ01000191.1, forward strand.
GTGTGCAAAAATGCCAATATTTGTGCAAATTTTCCAAAATACTTTTCAAAGAAATATCTTAGTTAAGCTAAAAATAAAAATGGATTAAAAACATTTAAAGTATGAAACAATGTTTTAATTTTTAATTAAAAAAAAATGATATCTTATCTTCTTTGACTAAAAATTGAAAGACAAAAGCTCTAAAGTCGACTTTAGACCAAAATCATAATTAAGTTAAAAGAATACGTTTGATTAAAAAAAATGCTATACTTTTACATGCATTTAAAATTATAATAATTTTAAATATTTAATTCACTTATGAAAAAAAAATTGACGAGAATTTTAGTTAATTATTTATTGACTTTGTAAAAATTTCGGTTTTTGAATTAGATAAAAAATCAATTTCAAAATTTTATTATTTCAATTTTATCTTAAATTTAGATTTTGATAATGGAGACATTTGAAAAACTTATGTCTATGTTCATGTCCGAGCAATGTTATGAAGAAATATTTTTCAAGTTCAATTTACTCAACATCCCATGCATTAAGATGATAATAAGCAAGGGTCTAGGATATGGAATACTACTGGGAAGTTTAATGCTACGTGTACCGCAAATTTTGATAATTTTAAGAGCTGGAAATGCTAAAGGAATCAGTTTGATATCAGAAGTATTAGGTCTTTTGGCTGTATTTGGATCTATGGCATACGGGTATTACAAAAGCTTTCCAATTGCAGCATACGGCGATACCTACTCTCTTTATATCCAAGGATGCATTATTTTATTTATGGTATTATTTTATCAAAATCAGAAAATACAGCTTTTCCTGTCAATAATCGTTATCAGTCTTGTCACTGGTCTTCAATTTGCTAACATGATTCCTGGTCAAATCATCTACCTCTTGAATACTTTAAGTTTATTTCTATCAGTATTCTCGAAGTTAATTCAAGCATTTGAAAATTTTAAAAATTCAAGCACCGGTAATCTATCATCAATAACTTTAATTCTTCAATTTCTGGGCTGTGTGGCTCGGATCTTTACTTCAATACAAGAAACTGGAGATTTGTATATGATTATTACATATATTGCCGTGTCAATTGCTAATGGTCTCCTTGTAGCTCAATTGGTTTACTATTGGAACGCGGATTCTGTTAAAATCAAAGAAAAAAAGAAAAACTAAAACAAACGAAATATTTAAAAGCATTTTAACAGTAAATAAATTTTTTCAAAAAACCTTATTTTTTTTTTCTAAGAGCTTTTGAACAAGCTTAAGTTTTGAATTTTTAAAGAATTTTTTCTTTATTTGAAGACAAAGTCAATAATTTTTTTGAAAATGAGAATTTTTAAAATTCAGTGTCTAGTAATAATATTCTGTTTTTTAAGTAAATTTTGCTAAAATAAAAAAAATTAACAGACAAATTTTATCATTTAATTTAATGTATGAGTATTAAATTTTTTTTAAATTTGATTTTTAGAAGAACATAATTACTTATGGTAACCTAGTCTAAAGGGGTTATGGGTTAATAGGGTGAACGAATTTGAAAAACCCCTATATCTCCTTCATTTTTAAAGCTACTACCTAAAAAAATATCTTGATATGTAGAACTCGAGGAGAGAAATCGAATGAATTTTTTAGGGCTTAAAAGGTTAAATAGATTTAACCCTATTAGTCAAAAAAATCACCCAATTAGTCCAAATAAGATTCTATTTAACCCATTTAACCGAATAAGACTATAAAAATGCAGCGACGCTATTTTTCGATAATTAAAAAATTGTAATTTCATTTTTTCTCTCTCTCACTCTCAAAAAAATATTTTTCTATTCAAAAAAAAGTTTTTATTTCAAATTAAAAAAATGGTTATCTTGTGAAGGGTGCTCAAATTGGGTTTGTTATAGTTGTTTACCAAAAGAATTTAAAAAAAAAACAAACAAAGAATTTTTATGCGATGATTGTGACGATTAACTCTTTCTTTTTTTAAATACTTCTTAAAACTCACTCTTGTTTTGTTTTGTCTTTTTTGTTTTTAATTTATCATTAATTGTTATAGAATGCAATCAAATCGTAAAATATTAATTTATTTTTTAACAAATTATTATTTAAAAATCAATTAAAGAATCGCCTAATAAATTTATTAATAAATTTAAAAGTTTTCCTCCTAAATAGGTTAAATGGGTTAAAATTCTGTTTTTAGGGTTAAATTTCGGGCTAATTGTGTACAATTTTAGGTGTAATCGGGTTAACCGGTTTAACCCTTTTGAGCCTCACATAATTAACCGCGGAGGTAAATGGGTGAAAAAAAAATTTCGGGAAAATTGGGTGACTATTTTTGAAGTTTTTGAACAAAATGGGTGCGAAATACGCAATAAAAAAAAAATAGGGCACCCAGTTAGACCAGGTTACCATACTTTTTTTTAAATAAAAATTCTGATTTTTTATCCAGAAAGGAAAATTTTAGCAGTCAGTTAAGATTTTCATAAAATTTAGAGCGGTAAACATAAATATTTGTAAGAAATTAATTATATTGTTTAGGTACATTTTAATTAAATTTTTTCTTAATTAAATATTCGACTTGAATCGAAGAAATGCTGACAAACATAAAATTAGGCAATTTTTGGAAATAATGTAAGAATTTAATAAGGAAATTGAATTGATAAATTATTTTTTCAAATTTTATTTACCAACAATGAAGATTTGAATGGTGACCAGCTAAAGATAAATATTTTCGTAAATTTATGTCTAAAAAATCTAGACACTACAATATATCTTATAAATCTTGACATATTTTTGATAATAAAAGTAAAATTAAATTTCAAAAATTAATTTTGTTATTTCATTTAGTGAAACTAACGTGTCGGAAAGGTCTGGCAGCCTTTTGCACCTTATTTTGCTAAAATTTAAAAAAGTATAAAAAAATTAGGTACGACCATCTTAAAATAAGTGTGATGTATTTTAAGGATAGATTTTCAAATTTTAATTTTCTCAAAAATTTTTACCTTAGAAAAGTGATCTTTTTTTAGTGTAAATTCTCATTAGTAAAAGTTAGGTATTAAAAAGTTAACCGAATTTCTTTAAATTTGTGTGTTTTTTCAAAAACTATGGTTTATCAGTTAGGTTAAATTACAAAATGTTAGGTTAAATTTTGAATAATAAATAAATAAATTTATGTTAATTAATAATCTAAATTAATATTAAACCAATAGAAAAAGATATTCTTATGATTACCTTGCTTAATATTTCCTAATGGTGAAACTTTTTAAAAAGCGTTTGAAAAAGCGAAAAATTCTTAAAAAAACAATCGTTCATTTTTAAAAGCTAAACAATAAAAAACTATAATTCAAAATATTAAAAAAATATTTTTATTGGTTCTACACATATAAATTTTTTTTTTAAATTTACATCATTATCTTATTAATCGTTTACTGAAATTAAAAATACGGAAAAGTTTTCAATTTAAAGAAAAAAATCCAATTGAAAAAAAAATTTTGTTTTAATAAAATAGATAAAAATTTAATAATTTTAATATATGGCAAGATTTTTATTTCATGAATACATTTTTTACCTTAGATTTATAAAGTATTTTTTAAAGTAAATTTTATATATTTTTTTTTGGCATATCAATAATACTTTTAATATTTTAATTCACTTAATTTATTTTTTCAATTTTTTAATCATTATCCATTTATTGATAATCTTTTAATAATCAAAATACAAAGTTTGAATATATTTTTAAATATTTAGATTTATTTTGTTCAATGAAAAATTAATAATGAAAATAATTTTTAGTAGAAAAAAAAATTAAGTGAATGAAAATATTAAAAGTATTATTTATATGTCAAAAAAAATATAATTTTTACTTTAAAAAATACTATATAAATCCAAGGTAAAAAATTTATTCATGAAACAAAAATCTTGCCATATAATTTTCACCTTTAATTCAGATTATAAACTTTTTTCCAAAATTTTCTAAGTTTTACTGAATTTTACCGTTTCATTTTTGGTAAATTTTTTTCTCTAAATTTTCTTTTAATTTGTTTGATTTACTCAACTACATAAAAAAGTTAAAAATTGCCTGTAAAATGGCATTTTTGTTTTAGTCCAGGTTCAAGAGGTCTTTCACCATAAAAAACAACTTGACAGGGAGAGTGAAGTTGAGAGCAATTTTTATCTGGAGCAATTTATTTAAAATTTAATAAAAATATGATAAATTAACAAAATTTTTGAAAAATTTTAAATTTTATCAAAATTTGTTGATTATTGTTAAAAAAAAATTTTATTTCAATATTCATTTTGAAAATGTTTATTATGACCAATTTATTTGGACCAATTTTATTGAACAAAATTGCTCCCAACTTCACTCTCCCAATTTGACAAAAATTTTTTAAAATGCTGATTTTTTTTAAAAAAAATTGAGCCTCCTAAATTTTTTTTTAAATTTTTTAAAAGACAATTTTTTGAATATTAAATTTTTAATAAAGTTCATGAACAAAAAAAAAATCAATTGAACCCACTATTTATTAATGTTGTTTTATCTTTAAGAAATTTAGTATGCGGCTTAGTCTAATAAACATCATTGTAACATTTTAAGGATTTTTAAAATTTTATTTATTTTAGATGGTTTTAAAAAAAATCTCAAAATCAAATTTGACAAGATTATACTCGACAGTGATTGGCATTGAAACAAGCTGTGACGATACGGCAATAGGAATTGTTTCGACTGACCATCGAATTATAGCTGAAAGCAAATACAATCAATTTTTGATGCATAAAAATCTAGGAAATGCAAAGCAAAAAGGAAAATTTACATCATGGCCAGGCGGAGTAGTACCTAATTTGGCGCGGAGTCTACACAATCAAAATCTAATTCATGCTGTAAGCGATTGCATTGAAAAAAATGGCAACACATGGAAAAATATAGACGCCTTGGCATTGACGATCAAACCAGGCCTAGAGCCGTGTCTCTGGGAAGGCATCAAATTCAGCATCTTACTTCTCAAAAAATATAAAATCCCTTTCATACCAATTCATCACATGGAAGCGCACGCTTTGACAAGTCGCCTCTTTGACAAAGAAATTCAATTTCCATTCATTACTCTGCTGATAAGCGGGGGACACTGTCTGATCGCACTGGTAGAAAACTATGATCACTTTTACAGACTTGGCGAAAGCATTGACATTTCACCAGGTTGGTTTCCAAAGTTTTAAGCACAGAGATGGAAACTTTATTTTTTAAAGGTAATTGCATTGACAAAATTTCAAGACAGCTTGGTTTGTTTGAAACAAGTAGATACGACTGTAGCTCTGGAGGAGCATTGATGGAAAAATGTGCCCTAAATGGCGACACTGCGTCTTTTCCAGGCTTAATTAACATGACCTATAACTATTGCCGAAAAAACAAGAACTGCAATTTTTCCTATTCCGGTCTATTGGCATCTACCCATCGACTTATTGATAAACTAATTGAACAAGATTTTCAGCTTATTGAAATAAATGGCGAAAAAAAAAGATTTTTGAATGAAAAATCAATGTCTGATATTTGCGCTAGTGTTCAAAGTGCCATAAGTTTACAGCTTGAAGATAGACTCAAAAGATCTCTCATTTATTTAGAGTACAGAAATATTAAGGTTAAAAATCTAGTAGTGTCTGGTGGAGTGGCATCAAATCTGTACATAAGATCCAGTATCCAAAATTTGTGCCATAAATTTAATGTAAGATTATCATGTCCACCTGTTAAATACTGTACTGATAATGGTGTAATGATAGCATGGAATGGATGTGAAAAATTGATACAAAAATCAAAGGATATTGTGTATCCTAAAGAGCAAAACGATAAATTTTTTAAAAATTTAACACCTCTTGGTAAGGCCGAGTTCGGTATTGATATTAGTCAAAAAATTAATAAATTAAATATTAAAATTTAAATTTTTTTTTTTATTTATAATTTTTTTGTACAATTAATTCTTGCAAACTAGTCCATGGAATTAAAACGAGAAATAGGTGGTGTTAAAATTTAAAAGCACTTTTTTTCTGAAAATTACTTAAATGAATTAGAAGTCCAGGCTTATTTTGAATTTGTTTATTTAAATTTATGGAGTAAAATGTAAAAAGTTTAATTTTTGAAAAGACAATTTTGGTACTTTCGGAATAAAAATTAAAAAAAAAATTAGAAATTAAGTGTCAATTATTTAAAGACTTTTCATTTTATACATTTATTTTATCCTCTGTACCACAACTTAAAGTTGAGATTGACTTTTAATATAATATCTCAAATTCACCATTTTCCGAATCTTTCAGATTTATTGAAGAGTTTTGCAGAATCAGTATATTGGTGGTACAAAGGATTATCGGTTGCTTCATTTGACTGAGCATGTTTTGATCCTTCAGAAGTTAAGCTTTGGCATTTTTAATATTTTTTTTTTGTTTTTTGGAACAGAATTCACAATTCTATAAAAAATAGTAAAACAAATCCAAAGAAAAGGGAAAGGAAAAAAGTTCAATGTGATGAAAATGGGAAAATTATCAGAAGGAATAAAAATAAACATTTCTTTCTTTATTATTCAAAAATTTAAACCCAATTATAATTCAATTGATTTCTTAATTAATCTTTTTAAAAAATTACATTTAATTTCCATTAGGTAGAGTTTTAACTCAAATTTCGAAAAAAAAATTCCAAATTTTAAATTTTAATAACCTTTAATCTTACAAAAAATGCTCTTAGAGTAAGGTTCAAAAATAGAAAAAAGTCTAAATTTGACTTATTTCCTATTTCGAAATTAACTCTTCAATTTTTTTACGAGAGTCAAGAAAATTTCGAACAAGCAAGTTGGGCGGAAATTATCCTGCTCATTATATCGAAAATCGTTGTATCGAAATCTCATTAAAAAAGATGGACAAAAAATTTTTCTAATTTTTACTTAACAAAAATAAACAAATGGTTAACTAAATAAAAATTATTTGAAAAAATCAGAAATAGATGTTTATTATGTAAATTTTCAATATTAAATAAAAAATCAACGATGTTTGAATAATCTTCCTTTTTATCCAAAAAAAATATTTTTGATCATTAATTCGATCAATTGCATCTTTCGAACTAATAGCTGTTTTTTCTGATTTTTTTTTTTTATTAGTGTGAAAAAAAATTTTTTGCTCGTTATCAGAAATTAATTGTTTAAAAAATTTTTTCGAGCTCGTTATATGAAGTTTTTTTTCTTAAGATTGGTTAAATGAAGTTTCAATCAGTCTATTCAGTCAGCACCATAACTAATATAGGAAGATGACCTAACTGGGTGACCTATTTTTAAAATAATTTAAATTAAAGCAAACTAAGGTGAGAAAATTCGAAATCTAATCATCCAATTTGCCACAAGATTTTGACTCACCCATATAGACTGATCGGTTAACCGAGTGAAGGTCAATTGGGTTTATAGTGTCATTTTTTAGTAGAATTACCCCGCAGATTAACCCGGTTAGCCGAATTTTCACCTGATTGCCCCGAACATTAAAGAATTTTATAAAAATTTATATAAAGATTGCTCTTTTTATATTCAAAAAGAATAAAAAAATAATTTCATCAATACATTTTTTTTTAATCAATATGGATTTAACTACTTTACAATTAATTTTTAAAAATTTTAAAAAACTTTGAGATTGAGAAAACGAAATTGAGATTTAATTTTTGATTTTCGACTTTACCCAGTTTTTCAACTAATAAATATAAATTTTAAATTTTAAATGAATTATATATATTTTATTTATATATATTTTTTTAATATATCTTTATTCTGAAGGAGCATTAGCTCCGTAAAGATAAACAAATAAATAAACAACTATAATATTTTATTTCAATACTTTGTTACTGAGGTACAAAAAATGACAAAATAATAATTAGTTTGAGGTATAAAAAATCTGTACTTTTTCTAAAATTAAAATTTATTTGGCCCTGTTCCTTTTTCATATTTAAAATAAAGGTTTTAATTAATTAATAGAATAAATATTAATATTAATTTTAACTAGTATTTCTCTAATTTATAACATAGCTGATTCCCTAAATCAGGGTTCCGCCCCGGACTCCGAATAATTTTTTATATAGTTTTTAAAATACTGATAAAGTACAAAAAGAAAAACTTTTTTAAATAGTTAAATCACATTGTCTTTCCATGTTTAGTTTGACTCATACCTTTAATTATGACTATTGTAATCAAGCTGGCTGACAAATTAACTCTTAAATTAATTAAAATATTTTTTTTGAAGGAATTTAGACAAAATATTATTAAATATTTCTGATCAAGATTAATAAATATTTTTTGATCAAAAGATAAATTTTGAAGCTTTAAACATTTAATCAATCAATTTCAATGGCATAATTTTTATTGATTTGTTTCGAAATTTTAATTATTTAGCTTGGAAATCGTGTTGTTAATCTTTTTATAATACTTTGAGATCAGATTTTTTTATTTTTAATATTTAGAAAATTTATGTAAAAATAGAAAAAAAAATATTTGTTAAACATCGGTCTTGACGTGAAACAAACTAAATTTTCATTTTTTAATTATTATTTTTTACTTTTAAGTCTTCGCGTATTTAATTAATATAATCTTGGGATAGATTTTAATTAATTATTTTCATTTTTACAAGTTCAGCTTCCAATTATCGTATTCCCTCATTCGATTATGCTGCACCACAATCTTAGACACGCTTTTGGACCATTCACCAAAGAAGTGTTGATGTCAGTGCATGTGGACAGTAAACGGACCAAAATTTTCCAAAACCGTGAACGGGTTAACCGGACATGTTTTTACGGATGGTTTTTGGTCCGTTTAGTAATCGTCTAAATTTAAACGGGCCGTTTAAGGTACGGTCAAAATTTTGGCGGGCAAGTTTAAAATTAAATAGAAAAAAATTTCTGACATAATTTATTAGAAATAAATTCTTAAATATTCTTGAAAAACTTTATTTTAGTGACTTTGACTCTAAAAAATTATAACCTGCCACAATACATACGCCGCCACAATAAATATCTGGAACGGCAAATATTCAAATAATAATTTTTACAAAGTTAAGGTCTTTTTAAGTTTTTGGGTTCTTTTCAAAAATTATACTTTTAGAAGGGCTTGGCTCAATCAATTTGAATTCAAATTGAAGCTTGGAATCAACGAAGAATATTGCTTTTTACAGAATCAAAAAAAAATTTTTTTTCTTAAAGTTATCAGCATTTGAAGGTTTTTTAGGAAATAAAATAAAGATAACAAAGAATTTGAATAAGTTAGCTTTCACGAGTATCTAGCTTCCTAAATTTATAATCAAATTCGAAGTTTAGGCCACCAAAATAAAGCTCATCAACTAAATTTTCTAAATCTTTTATTAGATTGAAAAAAAATTAAGTATTAACAAAGTTATGGTCTTTTAATTTAAATAAAAATAATTTTTCAAGTCCTTTTTTTGGAGAATATTCAAAAATATATTTCTAATAAATTATGTAAGAAATTTTTTTATTTTTTAGACCGCCCATTTAAATTAAGACGGTTACTAAACAAGCCAACAACCACGAGAAGCTCTGACCGCATCCGGTACTCACCAAAGTATATCTCGCTCATGTTTTAAAATTTTTAATTATGAACGCATGGTCTAATAACGTAATCACAGATTTAGGCCCAATTCTAACTCTGAAATTCTTTATTTAATGTATTATCAATACTTATTTAAGACAAAAAATTAAAAGATTCGTTTTTATTATTCATTTGGTGCAGCACCAAGAATAAAGAAAAAATAATATCAAAAAAAAATCTAAATTTTTAGGTCTAAATATTAGTTTTGGCAATCGATTATCAATACTCGATTCAATAATCGACTAACTTTTACTAATTTTTTTTAGTCGATTATTAAATCGACTAATTTTTTCTAGCCGATTATTAAATCGATTAGTTTTTCTTAATCGATTTATTTTTTTTAAGTCGATTATTAAATCAGCTAATTTTTTTTAGTCGACTATTAAATCGATTAAATTATTTTAGTCGACTATTAAATCGAATAATTTTTTTAGATGACTATAATACTTCTAATTTATCTCGAAATTAAAATTTAGGAAGGCAAAAAATATTATTTTTTAATAAAAAAGGTTTTTAATTGATTTAAAATTTAAGATTTAAAGCAAAATAAAAAAAATTTTAATAAAAAAATATTATATAAATAATATTTTTTACTTTCCTAACATTAATTTCGAGATAAATAAGAAGTATTATAGTCATCTAGAAAAAATTAATCGATTCAATAGTCGACCAGAAAAATAAATCGATTTATTAAATTTGTCAATCGATTGGAGTCGATTACCAACACTACTAAATATAAAGAAAAGTGATTTAAAAAATTTCATTTTTCTATTTTTTTTATTTGCAATTTGACTGAAAAATTATGACTATTTTTCGATTGGATGCTTGAGTCCTCTTTTGATAGCGCAAAAGGAGATATTTTAATAAAACTCTAGTTCAAATTGAAACTCTAGTATGATTTAAAAATTTAGTAAAATAATGATTAGATTTATTTAATTAAAAAATAACTCGTTTATTTTCTTGATTTTAAATTTTTTATCCATTCAAAAATGGAAAAGTCAAATTTGAAATAATTATAGAGATTGAGTATCAAAAATGTTGTTATCAATAGTTTCTTTTAATTATTAATAATTGAATAAAATATTGTAATTATAAAGCCACCCATTGAGTCAAAATGAATGAATATTAAAAATAACTATTTTAAAATTAAACTAAGATATTAATTTTATAATTAAAATGGTTAAATAAATTTAAATCCGCTATTTTTATTATTAACAATCAAAAAATCTAAATTTCAATTTTTTATTTAATTCTTACTAGAATTATACACCCAAAAACCTAATTAAGTAGAGACGATTAAGATTAGGCGATAAGTAAAGAAATTTTGAAAATTCATGACTTGAATATACTAAAATTTCTATTTAAATAAAGTGTTTAAACTCTAAATTTTTATTAAAGCATTTTTTTAAAATATTAAAAAAAGATGTGTAATTTTTCTAAATTAATTGTCATTATCAAAAATGTTTATTAATCATCATATATATTTATTTTATCAAGGTGCTAAATTTATATAATTTTCTTTTGTTTTTTGATTATATTATTTATTTTTTTATTTAATTACTGTATTGAGCTTAAGCTCCTTCAAATTAAAATCAAAATCAAAATAAAGTTTGAAAGGATAAAATAAACCGAAATCAAAAAGAGATATGATTGATAATTAATAAATTAAAAATAATAAAATTAATTTTTATATCGTCAAAAAATGAGAGTTTTTAATTAGTAAGATGATTTTTTTTTTATTTTAAAATTTATTCCGTTTTTTACCCTCAAAAAAATCAATTTGTGTTATAAAAAAATATTTGAAATTTTTTAATTTTATGTTTTGATTTAAAAGTTTGAAATTTTATAAAAATTATTACTTTTTATTCCAAAAATGCTGTTTTGTGTAATTCACAAGAAAAAAAGCAACAGATTATAAAATATCTAATTACTTTTTTTTTCCAAAAACTTCAAAAATAGTATTGTGAATTTTTTAAATTATATTTTTTCTCTTCTTCTTTTTTTTTAAATCTGATGGAGCTTTAGCTCGTCATTATTTTTTATCCCGATGCAAAACTTAAACATTCATTTTTTTTAGTACTTTATTAGTTATTACAATTAATAGACCATTATTCAGTTACTGTTCAAAAGGTTTTGTTGAATCTAAGCTAGTTAAGTAAATTTTCAAAACTCTTTGACGACAATATTTTCATTTACAAAATTTAGTGCATGTTTGCATAATGTTTTGTATTCGCACTCAAATCAATCTATATGAATATCCTTGATAAAATTCATTTTTAATCAATTCAAAGTTTGAATGAAAGATATAAAAAAAGAGCTAATATTCACAAAAAGAATAAAAATTAAAGATACATTAGTGAAAGGATTATGATAGAAAAAAACTGTCAACTTTCGAATGGTACCATTTGTGTCCGACAAAAAAAACTCTGAAGTATTTAGATACTTCTAATGCTCACGATTCTGATGAGGATACAGATATCGTTATAAAATCAGTGTGACTCTTTAAATCATCTTTTTTTTACTGCAAACCCCAATTTTAATAAAAACTCATTTCAATTTATAATTCTCTCTAGATTAATGCAAATTGTAAATTTGAAGAAAAAGATCGTGCCTGTAATGTGACCAGTTGTAGGAAATATTCAGACTTGTTTATAAGTCACAAAAATTTGAGTCAAAGTTATGACTTGCACAAAAATTTTTACCAATACCTACTTCATCAGGACTAGTTAAAAGGATTTTTTCTAAATCTGGTTACATTAACAGACTACATAGGTCAAGATTAACAGCCAGGAATATGGAAGCAACTACTTTATTGGTAAAAAAAAAATTAAAAAAAAATATATAAAAAAATTTTTTTTTATATATTTATACCACTAAAAAATACGGTCAACTTTTTTTGTAAAGAATCCTTAAACTCAATAAAATTTATTAGGAAAAAGAAGAAGCATTACTTAAAAAAAGCTTTTTTTTCAAAAAAATTAATATTTTTATCTTTATTTTTGCATTATTTAAAAATTTCTTCGTCAAAAAATTTCACGATTTGAGTGGCCCCCGGCCGAAAGTTTGTCCGTATTTTTGGCCGTCCGTTTTTGACGGTCCAAAGGCATATCCTAAAATTCCGAAAATATTCTCATATATACTTGAACATGTGCTGAATCGAATAGTGGAAATAGGTTAGACCTTAAGTTATACTAAAGACTTATAAAATCGTTTTTGTCGAATTACTAATTGGAGACTTTTTCACTTCATTAGACGTAATCAGAGTTGTTCCTCAAGTCTAATGTCTTTAGTAAAGTCCAAGTCACGACTTAACTTGAATTTTTTTATTGAGTAAAAAGTCAAGTCTTAACTTGACTTGAATTTTTTTTATGAGTAAAAAGATAAATAATTACTTGAGTTGATATTTTATTTAATTTCATCTTTACTAAATTATAGTTTTTGTAAAAATTGAATTTGAATTTTTTTTTTCTCTAAAATCTCTTAAACGTTTAAATTTCTAATTGAATCATTTTGTTTACAAAAAAATTAAAAACTATTGAAAAATACATCGAAAACATCGTTGAAAATGTTACTGGAAAGGATAAATCGCCCAAATCTAAGAAAAATCAAAAATTTGAAGTTTAGACTTGACTTGACTTTTTGGTCGAAAGACTTGAAAAATAGTGACTTGGAACAACACAATACGTAATCAAACTTAAAGAGAAAAAAATAAGATTTGTTAAAATTTTTTTAAAAATATAATACACATATCATTCGATTCCTCTCTTCGATTTCTTCATGTTAGCATATTTTTTTAGAAAACATCTTTTAAAATGAAGGAAATAAAGCAGTTTTTCAAATTTGGGCTGCATATTAACTCATAATCCCTTCAGACGTCGTTACCATAGTTTTGTAATATTAGTTTAATTTTTGTTATATTGATATATTATTTTTTTTTATTTTTTTCGCTTGATTAATTCTTTTTATGTTTGTTGAACTGATTTGTGGTTCAATTTTAATTTTCATTTCTCTGTTAAAATCTATTGATTAAATGTATTTGCGTCCAAAACTTGATGTTAATAAAAAAAACAGGATGCATCCATAAAGATTATTAACTAATAATGTGATTAAATTAAATATTTAAAAAATTGCGCAAAATGTAGTGAGAATTCAAGAATGTGGTGTCTAAAAATTTTGAACAAAAGTAAGAATATGACCAAAATTAGGCAGAATGAAATAATTTTTACATTTTAAAATTTTCATATTTTTAGATTTTTTGTGCAATATTTCAGAAAATAAAAAAAAATCTTCCAAATTATATAGCCACTAAAATTAAAAATAGAAATTTTATGAAAAATTGCACAAAAAATCTAAAAATATGAAAATGTAAAAATGTAAAATTTTTTACATTTTGCACAAAATTATCACATTCATTTTTTAATTTTATTGATCTAAAGTATTTAAAAATTTTTAAATGAATTTTTGGATTTGTATTTTTTTCTTTAATATTTTGGCATTTCAAATTGTTAATAAATTCTTTTAACTAAAAGTTAAATTGAGATTTTCAAGTTCAGATTTTCGAATCTTTTATAGGCACCAATTTTAGATTAATGTTTTTCTTGTTTAAATTCATTCTCAGAACCTAACTTTAAAAATTAAAAGTCATTCAAAACTCAACAGTTAGATCTATCTTTAATCTAAAAAACAATACCCTAACACTCCAGCTATATACATCAAGAGGCCTTCAATGATCTTAAACTACAAACAGTCTTTTTGAGTTGGGTGAGAAACATTCAGGCACTAAAACTAGATTTAAATTTTGCGATGACTAATTTTCTAAAAAAATAATTAAATTTCAAACTTATTCGTTTTTCAATTATATTTGTATTTTTTTATTTTTTAAGGCATTTTTTTATTTCTTGAACCTTTAGATCTTCACCATTTAGCACCGCGTTCCTCAAACAAATATTCACGGTAGCTCTTTTTCTGATACTATACACAGATCACTTTCGAAAATTTAAACTAAAATAAGCTTTTATTTAATACAATGCACAGCTTTTCCGTAATTTAAAAAATTTCTTATTTTAGTAACTTCCGTTTTCGAATGGAAATTAAAATTTCCTTCAGACAAATGCAGTGGCATTAGTTTTAATATAAAAATTATAGACTAAATCTCGAGCTCAACTTTAAGCTAACTTAATTTATGATCAGGCTAAGAGTTTTTATTTTTTAAACAACAAGTATAAATTCGAGTCAAGTAATCTTCTTGAATTTTTTGGGTCATATAAATTATATGAACTTTAGATCATATTTTTTATGATCAAAAAAGAAAATATAAAAAAAAATTCGATCATCATTTTTACATTAATTTAGATGGCAAAATATACAGTTATAAAAAAATAATTTCATAATAAATTGTCTGGCATCTGTTTGGCTAGAACGACTAACTAAATTTTCAAATTCATTTATTTCTTTTTCAATTAAATTTCTCGGTTTTTAAAGCGATTATAGATCAAAAAAAAACTCATCAGTGGTTAATTTTTGACCGAAGTTCTAAAAAATTTAAAATTTTTAGCTCTAATTTAATTTAAAAATGATGATCGAAATTTTTTTCAATATTTTTCTTTTTTGATCATTAAATTTACAATAAACATTTTTTGAGTAAAATTTGTGATCTAAAATCATGAAATTGACGAGACCCTTTTTTTTTAATTAATGTCAGCTTTTAGGCAAAATAAGTATTTTATTTAAGATTGAATTTTAAACGTTCTACCCGGGATCCCGATCCCGATTTCCCGAAAATTTTCTACCCGAAAATCCCGATCTGAATTTTACATTTATTCATAAAAATTAAAAAATTTTATTTTCAAGAACTTAAAGAAATTAAAATTAAAAAAACGGATGATGGATGTTTAATTAAAGTTGAACAAGTTCCGGCTAAAAACAAATCATTTTTTTTTTAAATTCACACTTTAAATTAAAAAAAATTATAAAAATTATTTTATTAACAAAAATATATTAACAATTCACTAATATCTCAAATAATTTTTAATTCTTTTAAAGACAGAAAAAGACTATTTCACATTTGCATTTTAAATTGGAGCAGAAAGGGCAATGTGAAATTTTAGTACAAAAAATAAAGACTTTAAAATTTATATTTGTGCTTATTTTTCTAATTGTGCAAAAATTTTTCTGCAAAAAGTACAATTTTGTACAAATTTGTACAAAAGAATTCCAAGCTCCGCAAAAACTGCAATTAATTGGCATCATTGAAGTTGATGATCAATTCAAAATATCATTTCAATTCAAAAAGTTTGTCTTTAGATATTAAACTTAATCTTTGATTTTATTTAAATAATTATAATGTAACATGATTTATATGAAATGTAGATTTAGAAAATAAGAAAAAATTGAATAAACATTTTCTCAGTCCATTGATAATCGATTTTAATATTTAAATGTATTAACTGATTTTTTGTAAAGTTTTTTAATATTTTTTATTTCAAAAGTATTTGTGTTAGCATTCACAATTAAATTTTAAAAAAAAATTCCAAATTAGTTATAAAATGCAAATAAAATTTTACAAAAAATCGGCTAACTAAATAGAAAATCGATTATCAATGGACTGAGAAAATGTTTATTCAATTTTTCTTATTTTCTAAATCTACATTGCATGTAAATCATGTTACATTACAATTATTTAAATTAAATCAAAGATTTAGTTTGATATCTAAAGACAAACTTTTTGAATTGAAATTATATTTTGAATTGATCATCAACTTCAAGATGCCAATTTATTGCATAGTTTAATCAAATATTTTTTAATGGTGTGCATTTTACAGAAAATTGCAGAGTTTTTGCAGAGCTTGGAATTCTTTTGTACAAATTTGTACAATATTGTACTTTTTGCAGAACAATTTTTGCACAATTAGAAAAAAATTTTAAAGTCTTTTATTTTTTGTACTAAAATTTCACATTGCCACAGAAAGAGAAATTCTAAACATCGGAATATCTTTAATTTTATTTTATTATGAATTTATATGTTTTTTAAAAATAAATCTGCTGGATTTTTTTTTAAACTTTCTTTTCCTTAAAAATCTAGCCAAAATCGTTAATTTTGGTAATTTTTATTTTTTACCAAAATTTACGAATCTTCCGGAGTAAGATCACACACTTTAAAAGTGTATTCTGATCTTACTCTGTATGCAAGTTCCAAGAAGATACTGCGAATTCAATATATGCTCTAATGTAACAAGTGTATAAATTTTTCGAGGTAGTTGAGTCATGTGTAGTCAGAGTTCTCATAAATCTTTAAACGGTTTTTGTCATTTAAATGATTAAAAAGCTGGTCTTTCAGATTTTGCTTTAGGAGAAATTGTTTTTTTAATATAGATCAGTAGTATAATTATAAGAAAATTATATTAAAGATATAGTAATTCGTTTTAATGTATCTAATTTTAATTAATTGTATCTTGAATAATAACAATGGATCTTGTGAAATTTTAACAATATCATCGTTTTTATAAGCAATTAATTATTTTGAACAAAAATGAATCAAAATTAAATAAAAAAACTAATTAATTTCAATAGAAAATAATTATTTATAATTATAGGTAATTAAAAGAAGTACATCTACAGTACTTTGCAGTCTTTTAATCTTGACGCATTAACTCGTTGGAATTACCCAGATGAATTAATTTTAATATGTTTATTATAAATTTTTTAAATTTGCGGTATTTTTTGCTATTTAATGAAAATTTTCATACAATTTTCAAAAAAACGGAAAAAATTCTAAAATTCAAATTAATTTATTTAAAAAATAAATGAAAGTTCATTTTGAAATCTTATTACATCGAAATTAAATATATTATAACAAATTAAAAAGAATTTAGTTTTTATTGTTTTAAAAAAAAATCTTTAAATTTTATTTATTTTTTTTTATACAAATAAGAAAATATCTTTCTTTAAAAAAATAAACATTTTATTTAATTTACTTATTTCCTAAATTGATTATAATAATTATTAAAAAAAAATAATCAAATACTCTTACATTTTAATATCTTAGATATTAAAAGTTTTTAAAAAGTAAATTTCTGATTTTTTTATTTAAATTAATATTCTTTAAACTGTCATTTAGTTTGGTATTTAAAATGGTATCTTTTAGAAACAACACTAGTGAAAGAGGTAAAAAACAAAGTATGGTGTGAAGCACCAAATTTATCACAAAAAACATTATCTTTTTTTGATACATTCTCATTATGTCATTTGATTTTTATTAAACATCCTTTTTCTTGTAAAAAAAACTCCGATCATTTTATTTAAACCAGGTTTTTTTTTTAACTTGGTTTAAAGGTACCTTTTACAGTAGATAATTACAGCTAGTCTTTTAAAGTTTTAGATAAAGACTTTTATTAGCTTAAAAAATTTCATGGTTATTTATTAAAAAATACTTCAGTTCGAAAATTGAACTTATTTTTCTGCATTATAATTTGGCGAAAATTCAAAAAAGGAAATTAAAAAAACAGAAGGGGCTCAGAGGAGAGCAGCAGGTATGGTTTTGGAATTAAGGAGCATGGAATATGAAGAAAGGTTGAAGAAGTTAAGATATACCGACTTGGGTACAAGGAGAAAGAGGGGTGACCTTATACAGCTATATAAAATAACACATGGTTTAGAAGAGGTAGATCTGGGAATAAAAATAGGAAGAAATACTAAAAGCAGGTCACACACACATCAGATCATTGGAGATGACTGTAAGGGGTCTAACATTAGAGTGAAATTCCTTCCTAATAGAACAGCAACTACTTGGAATTTACTACCTCCCAGCAGAGTTGTTTAAAAGTCCCAAAAAAAAGTCAAGTCAAGACTTTTTTTTTAAAATTTGCTAGATCAGGCTTCACATCAAAAAATTTATATACTCTTGGGTTGTCTAATGCAATAGATTTGCCATATATCAGAATTTTGTTGCAATTTTAGCATAGATTTCTTGAGTATTCAAAATTTTAAAGCCTGGACTTGAACTTTTTTTTTGAAAAAAAAAATTAAAGTCTTTGGTCGGACTTAAGAAAAAAAAAAAAAGTCTGGACTTGGACTTGACTTGAGACTCGTGACTTTTAAACAACTCTGCCTCCCAGTATAGTTAATGCGACTAATGTGAACAGCTTTAAAGCTAAACTGGATGCTCACGTGGCGTCGGGTGATCTGAGAAGATCGGTATACCGAGTGTAACCATTGGCAGAAAAGATAAGAGCTGATATGATGTAGCCTTATAACCTACATCCATACAGGTACCTCAGGTTTCACAGCTAAATTAACTACTACAACTACAATAAGAGTCATTATCTACTTTAAAAATTTAGAGCCCTATGTTTTTAAATTTAGCTTGAATATTTTTTTAAGAGACTGTTTTAAATTTTAAAGTAAAACAATTCTAATTTAATATATTCTTAAATATTTTATATTTTTTTAAAGAATATTATTTTCTTATTTGTATAAAAAAAAATAAATAAAATCTAAAGATTCTTGTTTAAAAAAATAAAAACTAAATATTCTTTTTTTGCTTTAATCTACTTAATTTCAATGTAATTAATTTATATATTTAAAAAAAAAATACTTTGAAACATAGAACTTCATCTTGCTTTTTCAAAATTGTATGAAAATTTTAATTTAAAGGCGAAAAATACACCATTTATTTATTGATTTATATATTTTTATTTTTTATTTTCTAAAAGAAATTTAAAATTTTTTTTTTAAATAAAACATTTATTTTAAGTAAAATTCCTTTTTATTAATTATGTGTCAAAAAAAATAGAGCCGAGAAAAAATTTTTGTTTTAGTGCCGGAAATAAATTTTTTCCCTAAAAGTTTCTATAAAATTATTGACTGAGTTCATCTGATTTTCATAGTTAAAAATTTAACATTTTCATGATTCTAAAAAGCATAGTAGGCTAAAAGAAATATTTCCCGGTACTTTTTTTAGTTCTCTAAGATAATTTTTTTTTTTCAATAAACTTAAATCACGCATTCAAAATTTAAGTATAAAAAAATTTTACTCTTTAAATAAAAAAATGAACTTTTTTTAGAAAGATTACTCTAAAAAATGAATAATGACTCTTTTCCAACCCAAATTTTTGATCCTTTTGATGTAAAATCACCGGTAGAATGCTACAAACTGCGAATTATTGCAGTTTATTGCCTGATTATTTTTTTCCTTAGCTTAACTGCCAATTCAGTATTGCTTTGGATTTTAATATATTTCAAAGAATTGAGAAATTCAATGAATGCTTTTATGCTTGCTTTATCTGTCTGTAATTTAATAGGATCATTAATAGAATTGCCAATGGTTGTAATAAGCAATTTTAACTGCAAGTAATTATGCTTAATTCAAAATTAAATTTAATAGATTTAACATTTTTAAAGATGGGTATTTAAAAGAAGTGGATGCCAATACGGAGGATTCTTTATGTATGCAATTGGATGTATCAGTATATTTTTACTGACAGCAATTTCGTTTGAAAGGTGCAAAAATATAACATATTTTTAGAGCCGAAAAATAAATTTTTTTTTTCAAGATTTTATATCATCTATAAACCATTGAGCATTAAAACATTAAACTATAAATTTTCAATCATCATAATAATTTTTTGCAGTTTATTTGGTTCATTATGGGCTGCATTTCCAGTTTTGGGTTGGTCTCATTATTCGTTGGAGGGAGCTCTAACGAGCTGCAGTGTTGAATGGAATGAAAGGTTTGATTTAAAACAGGAAAATATTTCTTTTCAAAAAAAAATTTGATAAAAGAACTGTGAATGTTGTGAGCTACAATATCACAATTTTTACTTTTGTTTATGTGCTGCCTTTGTGTGCAATTATATTCTCAAATATAAAGCTTATAATCATGGTAAAAATTTTTATATAAAATTGAATAAAATTAAAATAATAATTGGTTTAAGATTCGTAATTTGCCAAAATTTTTGAACAATTCAAATGGAACTTTAGATCGAAAAATGATCAAAAAAATTCGAGTAGAAAAAGAGCTCACTATTTCGGCACTTATTTTAATAGGTTTAAATTTATTCTTGGCTTTAGCTTTTTGAGGGCGACAAAATAAGAGAAAATTGTAATTTTTGAGATGATAAAAAAAACTAAATGAAGTGACAAATTGAATCTAATTTTTCTGACTGACAATTTTATTTGTTGAACTGATTATTTAATAATTTTGGACTGATAAAATAAGCTCTATTATAGTACCGTATAAAAAAAATCCGAACGACAAAAATGAAAATTAATTTAAACGCAATTAAATCTAATAGAAAAATCGCATATAAACGGTGAGAATTTTCATTTTATACGCTTCAAAAAGTTTGTATACTCTAGGAATCAATGAATATTATAAGTTTGAATTAATAATAAATAAAGAGAAAAATATTTTATCTTTACCTTTTTTAAATAAAAAAAATTTAATTTAAATATTTGTTATTTAAGTATTAAAAAGTTATTAAAATAAAAATTTAATCAAAGAAAATTATTCAATGCATTGAGTATTATTGTATTATTGCATTAATCATCTTATTAAAATTATAGGATCTGGAGAACTCTTCTACTCTTTCATGATAAAGATATGAGCAAAATCGGAAAACTGTATTAATAGCATATCAATTTTTGTTTAAAATTAGCACAACCTGTAAAATGTTTTTTTCAAGATACTTAGAGTGCAAATTTTTAATGGTTTATTATAAGAGATAAGTCTGGCACAAGCAACTTAGCTTCTCATTGAAAAGAGACAAGCTGTTCTCGCTACGATTCATCAGTTTAAATGCTAAAATTGCTATGCTCTCAGTTCAAATATTTCTTAAATATTTAGTTTTAGATAAACGTTTTCAATCTATAATTAGAATAATTTATTAAATCTAAATAAAAAATAATAATAATTATTAATAAGAGAAACTAATTGTCCAAAATTAATCATAATAAGTTTTAAGTACCCCATCAAATTAGCTAAATTAAAATTCGCTAAATGCCAATTAAAAAAGCTATAAAAAATAGCTATGAACAAAAATTAATAAATCAAAATAGCTGATTTATTTTTTTAGTCAATTTAAATCAAATAAAAATCATAAAAATCATCCCTAATATTTGAAAAGTAAACATAATTTAATTAAAATTACCCCACTTTTCAATCTAACAAGTTCATTTTCTGTTCTTTTTTGTTCCTTTATTATCGAATAGACTAATGGATCTTTATTCAACATACTCTTAATTATTAGAAAAATTATTAATTCAATAAAATAAACATTTTGTTTATATTCAGCAAACGTTCAAAATTATAAGCTAATTGTTCAATCGAATCCATTTATGTTTAATTTTCTTTGATATCATTTTTATAAATTAGAAAATTTCCAAAGATTTAAAAGAGCTTAAAAGCAACAATTTATTAAAATTGCTTTCAAAAGTATTTCCCATACTTTTAAAATACCAAAAAAATTTTTTTCAAATTTAACGCGATTAAACTTGAAATTTTTTGCGCTTTTTTAAAAATATTAAACAATTGAAAAAATGGATAAAATTCATAGCGTTTTTTTGGTGTTTTCTTTTAAAATGAATTTTTTTCCATGGTAGGTATCGTCAAAATTATTTTTGGACATAGATCCCATGATCCCTGTATCTTGCTCAGCGCCTCATTCTCTGTCTTTTCAATCGAAATTTATTATTAAAATTTTTTTTCAATTTTGGCATTGTGAAATTTCATACAAAAATTCCAATACAAAAATAAAAAATTTTTATAACTTTTGTTCTAAATGTCAAAAACTTGTTCTGTAAATGAAACAAAATGAAACAACCTTTGTTTCACCTACTGCACAAGTCTGCAAAATATGTGCAAAGTAATTGCGTTTTATTTTTAATTCTTTTAAATAGAGTGCAATTTTGCAGAATTTGCACATATTTTGCAGACTTGTGCAGTAGGTGAAACAAAGGTTGTTTCATTTTGTTTCATTTACAGAACAAGTTTTTGACATTTAGAACAAAAGTTATAAAAATTTTTTATTTTTGTATTGGAATTTTTGAATGAAATTTCACAACGTCTTCAATTTTTAGTTTATTAAACAAAATTCTTCATCTCTTTTGGCTGAATTTGTCAGCCCGAAAATATTTCATTTGTTCTTAAATTAGTTTATTTTTCATCTATTGTATTTTTTGTCAGTCCATTAAATGATGACCTTTAATTTTAAAGTTAAAAATTCATTTTTTATTAAATTAAAGCTGGCTTTATGATCAGTTGGACACCTTATGCAATCGTTAGTATGTACACTGCCTTTTTTAATCATGGAAAAATGGATCCGCTTACTGCCACTATTCCTTCACTGTTTGCCAAACTATCGCTTGTCTGGTCATCCGGAATTTATATTTTCACAAATAAACAAGTGCTGAAAAAATTCAAAAAGCAGTTTTTCAATATAGAGGAACAAAAGAGTTTGACTTTAATGCAAAGTATTTATTTTTTCTTCCATTGGATAATAAATTTATTGAGTTTTACAAAGGTAAATTTCAAGACCAAGTTTCAGCATCAAAAGAAGAATTGCAATCTTTGCCAGCTTGAATTTGCTTTAAATATTTTATATTCTTGGTTTCAATACTACACATTAAGTCAATGGTGTTAGTTTTAGATAATTGTCTAATTTTATTTTTTAATGAAAACAGTGTTTTTACTTTTAAAAAAAAATGAAGTAAAACTTATTAATTTTTATAATAACTTTTTTAATATTTTGTTTCGATCTTTATTAACTTTTTTATTGTCATGTAGTATTAAATTGTTTTTTACCTTTTTTTATGTAGAACATAAATAAAAAAAATTTTTAATAGAATTAAAAAATTTATGCTAATAAGCATGCTGCATCTAGAGAACCATTTATTTTAAACTTTTATAAAAATAATTTTAAAAATAATATTTCGTTTTTAAGTATTTTTTTTAATTATGAAATTTTACCATTTAGTTAACTAAATGTTTTGCTGTTAGATTAAATAATCAAATAAAAATAATCGAATGTAATTTTTTTCATTTTAGAAATAAAATTTTAAATCATTCATACTTTTTTTATATTTAATTATATTTAAATTTTGTTTTATTTCGAGGGATTGAGTCTTTTATATGTTTCTTTTTCGTTTTCAATATTTAATATACTCATCGCATAACCCTGATTTTGTTTTGCTCAATTTCCGCATTTCAATTACTTAATTCTAGTTTAAATTCATGCATGTCATTTATTCTGTAATAATTGTATTGGTGGAAAAGTGAACTGTTACACATAAATGTTAGTGCACTTTGTCAACTTGCGGTATTTATTGTTACCAAAAAAGTTATTTTATAATTTTAAGACATATTGACAAAAAAATATTAAAATATTTATTATATCTTGAGAAATTTTTCTTAATTTTTTAATCGTTTTTATTTTTGCTTTCTATTAATCAAACAATTTTATGAGAGAAAAAAAATATTTGAGATATTTTAAAATCTGTTCCAGATTTTTGTTAAATTCACTAGTCGTTGATAAATCTTAAAATTTAATTTATGTAATGTAATCAATTTACTTGGTATTACTAAAGATAACAAGTTGTCCTTCCTTAAATACGTATCAGAACTTAGAATTTCAATCAATAAACGTCTTTATTCTATAGATAGATTATTTTATTTATCTCATAAAGTAAGGCATCAGTTCTATAAGTCATTTATATTGCCTTATTTCGATTATCATAATCGAAATAATTATTATACAATGATTGTATATCTTTATCAATCTATTTTCCTAAACGAACACTTCAAAAGTTAGCGAATACTTATTATTATTGAATTTACAAACTTTTACACATTGATATGACAGTGTCCAATTTGGAAGATTTTAACAAGCTAAATAACAAATTATTAATTGTTTCATTTATAAAATTTTTAATAATCAGCACTCCCCAAGCAGACTAAAAACGTCACTGGTCAAAAACAGTGATCAAAATGGGTTGCGTATGACTTAAGAAACAAAAACAAGTTCTTTTTACCGCACAAAGGTATCTACAATGACAACATGGAATGGACGTTCGTTTACTTTTTCTCTAAATTCTTAAATGAATTTTTAGTAAGAGACCTGGATTTAACTTCTTCACTTCAACAGGATAATTGAGAACAATATCAATTTGCTAAGTTTTGTGAAATTTTTGCTAAATTTGATTTGAATTTTAGATTGTTATATTATTAATGAAAATTCTATTTATTTTTTTTTAAAACAATAAATGAGTTCAATCGACCCTTACAGGGCTTGACTCTAAGTCTCTTCGATTGAATTGAAAATATACCATCCATATTGTAATTAAATATTGAATCATTTTTTGAAGGTATTAATGGTAATAATTTACTAATTGGTGAGAAAAAATTGAAAAAAATTAATTAGAATATTTATTCTTTTTATAATTTTCTATATTTTTGAATTCGATATTTTTTGTTTATATATTTTTTTTCATAAAATTTATAAAATTTTTGTTTTAATGTTAAATTTATTCCTTTCTATTTTCAAAATTTTGTAATATTTAATTCGAGTACATGATAGTAATTTTGGCTTTTTTAAAAAACTAAATTTATCAAATATTCTTTTTTCTATAACGATTTTTTTTTTTTTAAGATGTAATTTCAAGCAAGTGGTTGAACGGGAGGACTAAGTTCCATTCCAAACAACCTGGAATTCCAACCCAAACTATATTTTAAATAAATATTTTTTTTCGACATTTTTTTTCAGGTAAATTCGATGTTTTTTTTTTCTATGTTATCAAATAAATTTTTTTTTTCTACATTTTGTCTTTCGATATTATGTCACGCTGCCATTCAAAATTTGATCAAATATCAAAAAAGAAAGAAGAAAATAACTTCAAATCCAATTTATTTATGATTTTTTATCAAAACCGTTGACGTCTTTTAAATACTTAAAATATGCAAGTTTATTTTTCCGTGAATAATCAATCAAATTTTATGAACTGTTTGTTAATTAATTTCACCATTTATTAGGAAAAAGACTCTTTTTAAATTGAATAGGATTAATTTTTATTTTTTTCTAAAATAATAATGACAGTCAAAATTTTAATTATCGAAAGGTAAATATTTAAATTTAATACATTTAAAATTAAAGCATTTTATCATCATACAATCAGTCATAAATTAGGGTTTTTGAGTAAAACGAAATAATTGGATCATTTTCAATAGATTTTCAAATTAAATTTAGTATTGTTGATTCAAAAAATCAAAAATTTAATTTTAATTTTTCTAAAATTTGGAAGAATTTGTTTCAATACGTTAATAAATAAACGGTTTTGCGCTCTTTAAGTTAATTAACATTGAAATGAAAGAATAAAGGAGTAAAGAACAATTATTGTAATTATTAAATACGAAAGAGTTGTGATCATTATTTATTGATCTGTGAGCCACAAAACCAAAAAATAATAATAAATTAATTTCTAAGTTATATATTTTATGATTTTTGTATATTTACTTACTTCAATATAGACCTTTATTATATATATATATTTGTTTATCAGGGTCGAGCGGCAGTTTCTTCAGTCTGAATAAATATTAGATAAAAATGAGACCTATAATCAAATTTCTATAAAATAAATCAAAAAATTAGAAAAAAGTAAATATATATCACTTAAAAAAACGAAAATTCCAGAAAGAAACTAGAGAGCAAGAAAGCGATTAGATAACTGATTTGAATATTTATTGAAAATTTAAATTTAAATTTACTTAAATTAAAAATTTAATTTTCTGAGAACTCGCATCGTATCATCCTAAAATCTATTCAATGGAACTTGTTTTTTTAAATTAAAAAATATATTTGTCAAAAAATCTTTTTCCTAATTTAATAAAAATAATTTGTTTTAAAAAATTAGTTGGGCGTATCAATAAAGATCGATGGTATCTTTCTATAATATTGTGTTAAATATTGATCTCACGTAATGTGTAATATTTTCATAATTTTTTTTACAGTGTATATATACATTTTAAATTAGGTATATAAAAAAAGAAAATAGTTTTTAAAGTTTTCATTATTTTAAAGCTAAAAGAAGTAACAAATTTAATAAATTACATAAAATTATAAATTCTGTTAGATAGAAATTGTCATTAGAAATGATATTTTAGATCTAAAGATTGGCCAGGCCCAATAGATATGAATTAAATGAAAAACATGGATGTCTTTATAACACGGATCCAGATAGTGCTGGTAGTCGATTAAAATAAATCAACAAAAAAAAGAAGCTTAGTCGTCGAGTCGACTCGGGACAAATACGCCCAACACTAGATCCAGATCACCAGATTTTATTTAAAGCCTAAAATACTCAATTATATTGAAACAAAAATAAAATAAATAAGACATTTTAAATAACTGGTGTTCAAAATTTTGAATTTTGTTTTAAATTATTTTTTATGTCCTATCGTTCAAAAGTTATTTAAGTTTGTCCAATTTTACTTTTTTTCAAAAAAAGGGCCTGCAAATTCACCAATTATACTTAATATACTCGCAATTTTTATCATTAGAAGGTCATTGTGTAAAAGAAGAGTAACAGAAGGTACCCAAACTTAGAAAAGAAAAGTCCAAAAATAAGATATAAGAAACTGTGAAACGCTTTAGCTACAGAGTAAGACAAGTTGAAAATGTAAACAATTTAAACCATTAAATATTATAATTTTTTTTAAAGCTTACTTTTTAATTAATTAGTTGGTTTACTTACATAATTTAGTTAGGGTAGACTGATGTTGGGAACAATTTTTATCTGGAACAGATTTTGCAGATCAAAGTCAGTTTTTTTGAACACAATCAACTTTCTGAATAGCATTGATAGATCATAGACTTGACCAGAGTTGTTTAAAAGTCCCAAAAAAAAGTTCAAGTCAAGACTTTTTTTTCAAAAAAAAAGTTTAAGTCTTTGGTCCGACTTTTGAGGAATATAAAGATTTAAAAAAATTCAGATTTATTTAAAAAAAAAATATTTATGAAAAAAATTATGAATAATAAATAGATAATAAGATAATGTAAGCAAGATTTTAAGTGAAATTTACTTTGTATAGAATTTGTTTTTATTTTTCAATTTAAAATGCAAATGCAGAATGGTCTTTTTCTGTCTCAAGGAGGATAAAAAAATATTTGAGGAGTTCAATGAGCCAAGAGTAAAGAAGATTTTTACCATATACAGTCATCCTTCGATTATGTCACGGTGTTTTTTCCAGCCAAAAATGGGGATATAATCAGATTGGGACATAATTACAAAAATTTTGATTAATAGAATTTATTACATTTTCTCTTAAGGTTCGCGCGTAGCAAAACGACAGCACTATCTTAATCGACAATTTTTGATAGCATATTCGTAATCTACGTATATGAAAACCTAGAAAAAATTGTTTCTTTAGGGGGGGGGGGGAAGATTTTTGACCAGAAGGTCTTGAAGTTTGATAGTTTTTGAAAACAGTGGTTTAGGTTTTTGAAATTTTTGAGATGAATTTTCATTTAAAAGTTACTATATCTATATATTCTGCATTTAAGATCTTTTAGAGTAAATATAAATGATCATCTAAGTGATAATTGACCTATGAAAGCAGGAGTTCGACAAGGGTCAGTAATTTGTCCACTTCTATTTAGCATTTTCATTAATGACATGCCAAAAAGAAACAAAACAAACTGTCAATACTCTCTTCTTTTTGCAGATGATTTGGCTTCGTTTTTTTACTTTTAAAAAGATAGTAAACCTTGAAAAAGTGATTAATGAGTTTCTAAAAGAAGTTGAAAAAATGGCTTTTCAAATGGAAAATGAAAATTTCTATTGAAAAGTCATGTTATTTATGATCTTTGAGAAAAAAACTAATGTTAAAATCAATCTTAACCTTAAAATTAATGCTAACAATTTAATTAACGAGGAAAAAGTGAAATTTTTGGGCATAACGTTAGACTCAAAACTTACGTTTAGTCCAATGGTAGATGACTTAAAAGAACGCTGTAATTCTAGGCTTAACTTAATAATGTATCTCCAGAGTTGTTCCTCAAGTCGCTATTTTTCAAGTCTTTCGACCAAAAAGTCAAGTCAAGTCAAAACTTGACTTGATTTTTTTAAGATTTTTCAAGTCAAGTTTAAACTTGACTTGATTTTTTTAAGATTTTTCAAGTCAAGTCTAAACTTGACTTGATTTTTTTAGATTTTTCAAGTCAAGTCTAAACTTGACTTGATTTTTTTAAGATTTTTCAAGTCAAGTCTAAACTTGACTTGATTTTTTTTAGATTTTTCAAGTCAAGTCTAAACTTGACTTGATTTTTTTTAGATTTTTCAAGTCAAGTCTAAACTTGACTTGACTTTTTTAATATTTTTCAAGTCAAGTCTAAACTTGACTTGACTTTTTTAATATTTTTCAAGTCAAGTCTAAACTTGACTCGATTTTTTTTATATTTTTCAAAAGATTATTTCATAAATTTATAATTTTTTGGTTAACAAAATGATTCAATTAAAAATGTAAACGTTAAAAAGATTTTAGAGAATAAAAAATTTAAATTCAATTTTTACATAAACTATAATTTAGTAAAAATAAAATCAGACAAAACATCAACTCAAGTTACTTTTTAACTTTTTCCTTGAAAAAAAAAAGTCAAGTCAAGTTGTGACTTGACTTTTTACTGAAATAAAAAAGTCAAGTCAAGTTGTGACTTGACTTTTTACTGAAATAAAAAAGTCAAGTCAAGTCGTGACTTGACTTTTTACCCATTAAAAAATTTCAAGTCAAGTCGTGACTTGACTTTTTACCCATTAAAAAATTTCAAGTCAAGTCGTGACTTGACTTTTTACCCATTAAAAAATTTCAAGTCAAGTCGTGACTTGACTTTTTACCCATTAAAAAATTTCAAGTCAAGTTGTGACTTGACTTTTTACTGAAAAAAGAAATTCAAGTCAAGTCGTGACTTGGACTTGACTTGAGACTTGAGACTTGATGAACAACTCTGTGTATCTCTCAAATAGAAAATGGAGTCTAAAACCAAAAACATTAGGTAATCTTTACAAATCCTTAATAGGATCAATCTTGGATTATTTTTTTCCTTGTTTAAATTCATTCTCAGAAACTAACATCAAAAAAATACAAGTTATTCAAAATTCAGCAGTTCGATCTATTTTGAAGCTCAAGTATGATACGCCCTCCAATAATGTACCCCAAGAGACCTTCAATAAACTTAAACTACTTACAGTTACAAATCGACTTTTTGAGTTGAGTGAGAGAGATGTCAGGACAGGATTGAGTCATTCTGTTCCACTGGTCCTCAGACTGGTTGAAGAATATAGAGAAGGTTTCGAATCAAGATATATCGAATATCCAACTCCATTGTGTAATTGCTACCAAACAATTTCTTCCTTTTTCCTGAACTATCAAATATTTAAACATTTCTTATCTCTAGTTGTTTCAACATATCATTTTAAATTTTCTTTCGACTTATTTATCCTTTTTATTTATTCTTTATTTTATTTTATTTTATTTTTTTAATATTCTGAAGGAGCATTAGCTCGGTACAGATAAACAAATAAATAAATAAAAAACCCATAGCATTCAAGACTTTCGCCTCTGGAAAAATATACACTAGTTATATTCGATCTCACATTGCTTCCGCAATATCTTCTTGCAAGAAAACAATCGAAAAAGTTAAATACAGAGCCACAAAAATTGCTAGTAATTTAAAATGATTTCAACTAAAAAGTCAAAAGGTGTAACAAATAAAAAATTGCACACAATTTATTAGTGAAATAAAAACATGTCTAATTTAATTTTCTAAAGAACATTTAGTGAGAAAAAATGACATGCATTTCCCTGTTTCAATAAAATTTGCATCCCTGTTTTAATTCTAATGTTTGACTAGCTTCTTAAGCAGGTAAACATTTTTTAATTACAATAAACATATTTATTGAAAATATCGAAATTGGTTGAACTATCACCACATTCTGGTTCATAAAGCTTTTTATCAAATCTAGTTACATCTGATAGTCTTGATCTACTTCAGAAATTTTTTCAAAAAATATTTGCTTTTGGGAATTTTTTACTCTGTAGTCTTATTTATTCATCTAGTTTGACTTAATTCACTTCACTCTAAATGATATCTGATTCGATCTGTTTGCAGCTGCAGCAATATGAGCTCCTTCTTATATTTAATGAACTAAGTGTCCTAAATAAAGCCATTTCTTTAAAATATTTTTTAAAAATTTTTTATTGACGTTTTTTAGAATTTTTTTATATTTTTTGTGTGACAACTAAAGAAAATATTCATAATCAAATATTATATTTTTTAGTATTGTATTAAATCAATGAGGGAAATTTTTTGAGTAAAATGTAATTTATAAATGTAACTTTAGATAATAATAAAGAAATTGAAAGAAAAAAATTTAGTATCTTATTTTAGTTCTTAAAATTTACGATTGCGTTAAAATTTTATCAGAGATGACATATTAATTTAGTATTATAATTTTTTAGCTTTTTTCTTCTTTATTTTCTTAATTCAATAAAAGAAGAATGCTTCATTTCATAGTAAAAATTAAATGAAACAGGATTTTAATTATACAGTGTAAATTTTTTTTTTTAACTAACTATTTTTGGTAAATTCAAAAGTTATTTTTAATTCTAAATTAACTTCCAAGAAAGAATTTTTTTATAAAAACTTTTTGAAGCATTTACCTATTTTATGACGGAAATTTAAAAAAAAAATTTGTTAAATTTTTTAATTCGAAAATAAAAAAATTATTGAAAAATGAAATACTTAAATTAATCTTATAATTTAAAAATTTTGATTCATTTAACTATTATTTGGATAATTGCTGGGATTTTTTCGGCATTTTCGAATATAAGTTCTAAAATAAATTACTTACAATATATTCTAAATTTATCAACAGAAAATAGAATCTATTATTGATTTTGAATTTGTTTTAAAAATATTCATCAAAAATATGTTTTTGTCTGATATAGAATTGAATTGATCAATAAACTTAATTTAATAATTGAAATAATGCCATCTTAAAAATTAGCTTGGATGTAAATTCAAATATTCGAATCTTATATAAAAAAATCTTTATTCAATGTCACAGAATAAGAATTATTTATTTCCAATTGTTTTTACGATAATATGAGTACGAATAATTAATTGTTCTTTAATTAAAGAAGAATATTTAAGAATACCATAGAGTAAAATTTAATTTAAAGCTTTGATTTCAAATTTAAAAAAAGGAGGAAAATACAGCTTAAAATCACTAAAGCGGTAATCATTAATCTGTGATGTAATTCGGCCTTTTATTTTGTATTAAACAATGAGAATAAAATAATTTGTGGATTAAAATGATTTTTTTATAAAATTCTGAAAACTAAAATAATTCTTTGCTAGTTTAAAATATTTTTTCTAAAATAAGATATCAATTTTATTCTCATCTTAATAGTATATCTCAATTTAAGATAGCAAAATTTTACTGTCTTGAAAATTTATGTACCTTTTTGATAATTTTTATTTAATTGATTTAAAATATATATATTTTCATATCGAAATTTGAGGAATTAATTTTTTGTTTTTCTAACAGAAAATGTTAAATTTTGAAACGAGTTGACAAATTTTTTTCAATTAGATTGTTCCATTTAACAAAAAATTGAATAATTTTTTTCGTTTAAAGAATAATTTAGTTTTGTAAAATTCTTAATGTCCAAGCAACTTTGATTAATCCTAAAATATATGTCTGCAAAAACTCTGCAAATTAATTGCACTTTTAAATGGCGTGCAAAATGCAGAAATTTGCCGAGTATTTTTCAGGTTTACTTGATTATGCAAATTTGCTTAAAATTAAGAATTTTACAGGAAATAATTATCTTTTTTTGTAAAAAAGTTATTTAAAATGTTCTGAATTGAAATGAACTTTACTTTAAATTTTATGCGAAATATATTAAGATTATCATAGAATTAAAAAAAAATTTAAAAATTGTAAAACATAAATATAAATTTGACCTTTTTTTAAGGTTTTGTGAAATTCAGTACAAAATGATAAAAAGAACAGAAAATAATGTAGAAAAATTAAATTACTTTTTTTCTAAATGTTAAAACATAATTCTGTAAGTGCATCTTAGTGCAACATTCAAAGTTGCATTAAAAATCAAGGTCTGCTAAATTTGCAGAGTTCAGCAGAAATTAAATTTCAATATAATCGAGCGTAGGGCATTTTGCAGAGTTTTGCACATCATTAGCAGACTTTTACAGTTGATGCAACTTTGAATGTTGCACCATTCTACATTTACAGAATTAATTTTAAACTTTTAGAAAAAAAGTTATTTAATTTTTTTACACTTTGTTCTGTTCTTTTGTACTGAATTTCACAAAACCGTTTTTTAAATCAATTAAATAAAATTATCAAAAAAATTAAAAGTGTTCTCAAATGAATAAAATCTTACCATATTTTTTTTAATTAACTCAAATTTATCTAAATATGTTTAATTGTAAGTTATATTTCGTGTTGAAATATGATAGATATAAAAAAAGTGTATTTTTTAACCTTGTACTGTTTAATTCATTGTCATTTATCCAAACTAAATTGATTTTTAAAAGTCATGCAATTATTGACTTAGAGGAAATTTTATTTAAAAGCTTTTTATTTTAATAATAATAAAAACACTATAAAATATTAAATTCTAACTTTAATTTTAGTTCATTTGACAATCCTAAGAAATCTGGCAAAATGCTAAATGGCACATTTTCAATCATTAATACTGATCCCTTTGAAGTAGAGCCTACGGTCGAATGTTATAAATTGCAAGCAATTGCAATCTATTGTCTAATTATTTTCTTGCTCAGCATAATTGCTAATTCCGTATTGTTATGGATTTTGATCTATTTCAAAGAGCTGAGAAATTCAATGAATGCTTTCATGTTAGCTTTAACTGTCTGCAATCTAGTAGGCTCATTAATAGAAATACCAATGGTCATTATAAGCAATTTTAATTGCAAGTAAGTGAACAGTCATTTAAAAGGATATTTATCAAAAAAAAGATTTTATTTTAAAGATGGATGTTTAAAAGAGCCGGATGTGTCTTCGCTGGATTTGCTATGTATTCAATTGGATGCACCAGTGTTTATTTACTTACCGCAATATCATTTGAAAGGTAAAAATTTAATAAAAGTTTCATAATATAATTTTTTTGTCCAAAGATTTTATATAATTTATAAACCATTGAGCATTAAAACATTAAACTATAAATTTTCAATCATCATAATTATCATTTGTGCCTTGGTTGGAATTGTATGGGCTTTATTTCCTGTTTTCGGCTGGTCCCATTATTCACTTGAAGGAAGTCTAACGAGCTGCAGTGTTGAATGGAATGAAAGGTTTGAAATTAAAATTTAAAAAAATTAAAATTAAAAAATTCAATAAAAGATCTGTGAACGTTGTGAGCTACAATATCACAATTTTTACTTTTGTTTATGTGCTGCCTTTGTGTGCACTTATATTCTCGAATATAAAGCTTATAATCATTGTAAAATTTTTTAAACAAAATTGAATAAAATAAAAATAATAATTGGCTTAAGATTCGTAATTTGCCAAAATTTTTGAGCAATTCAAATGGAACTTTAGATCGAAAAATGATCAAAAAAATTCGAGTAGAAAAAGAGCTCACTATTTCGGCACTTATTTTAATAGGTTTAAATTTATTTATTATTTTTTTGAAGTTAAAAATGTATTTTTTATTAAATTAAAGCTGGCTTTATGATCAGTTGGACACCTTATGCAATTGTAAGCATGTACACTGCTTTTTTCGATCATGGAAAAATGGATCCGCTTACTGCCACTATTCCTTCAATGTTTGCCAAAGCATCGCTTGTCTGGTCATCTGGAATTTATATTTTCACAAATAAGCAGGTGTTCAAAAAGTTTAAAAAGCAGTTTTTCAGCATAGAGGAACAAAAGAGTTTAACT
The DNA here is from genome assembly GCA_010279815.1 of Brachionus plicatilis. Classification (NCBI taxonomy): domain Eukaryota; kingdom Metazoa; phylum Rotifera; class Eurotatoria; order Ploima; family Brachionidae; genus Brachionus; species Brachionus plicatilis. Next base: position 606,004 of record QEOQ01000191.1, read on the forward strand.
GCAATCCAAAGTAATTTTTTTTCTTCGATAAATGTTGGTTTTGATTTATTGACTTTGTTTGTGTTAAGGTACAGTACAAAATCAATTATCGACATCCAAGGGTGAATCTCAATCATTGTCAACTTGATCTTTTTTAAAACTTGTTTTACTTCAAATTATTATTAATTGAAGTTATCAAATGTCGAATGATTGTTCAATTCTTTTTTTTAATATTCAATTTTATTTAAAATTTCAGAAATTTCTACTATAAAAACTTAAATTTTAAGTATTGTCATTTCTATTTATATTTGATGAAATTAGTCATTTACCACATTCTAGAGTGTGTTTTTTTACTATTAAATAAAAAATTTCTTTAGATTTTTTAAATTGATAAAAATAATTAAAAAATCCAATATTATATAAAACACATTGAATTGATCAGGAAATTTTCAAAAATAAATTTTGGTCAAAGCAATTGCCAAAAAATTCACTTAAAAAAGTTTTTCAGATTTTTACGCCCCTGTAAATCGTGTGATTTTGACCTTTCAATTAAATAATGCTTTTAAATCAAAGGAATTATTTCAAAAAAAACCGATCTTAATCATTTTTTTTATTCAATTGCATTGAACTAACAATTATCTTAAAGAATGGTAAAAAAAATGAAGTTTAAAAGTTTTAACGAATCTCATGAAATATTTAACTCAAATGCCTGAGGGTTTTTTTAGTCCTTCTTTGGTATTTGCTGAGTATATCATTTTAAATTGAGCTATTATTGAAAATTGTGTTTTTCTATCAATTTTAAACTCAAAATAAATATAAAAATAATAAATCAATATTTGTAAGAATTTTTTTATTTTCATGCTAAAAATATTTATTTTAGTGCTGATCAGCACTAAAATAAAAATATTTGAAAATCTCTTCGAAGAGATTTTCAAATATTTTTACATTCTAATCTTTTCGGATCAGCTTTTTATTTTAAAAACTCAAGTCTGGTAAACGAAATAAATTACAGTTTTTAATTGCGAGATCCTTAAGTGGACATTTAACTTCTCCTACTTAAACTAACATTAATAGTTAGTTGGTTTTATTGTCTTGTCGAAATATGAAGGCCGCATTTTTTCTCAATTAATTCATTGATGTAACTAAGTTATTTCTTAAAATATCAACATATCTGTGAGAATAAAGCCTTCCGTTAAATATAGAAAAAATTCCTAGATCATAGTAGCTCAAACAGCACAAAATTCCAATAGAACCACTTCCTTGCTTTGTTCGTTTAATAATGCAATCATAATTATACTTCTCTGACGGCATCATTCTTATCTGAATTTAATTTTTCTTTTGTCTCTTCAATCTTCATTTCGTCACTGAAAATAATTTTTCTCCATTTAGCCTTGTTCAATGATTTTACATTGAGCCTCAATGTAAAATCATCAATCACATCTGTCGGACAGATATTTTTTCTTGCTTTTTTTGAAAATTTATCAATCTTGGTTTTTAAGCCGCATATTTCCATTCGAGTTTTCTTACTAATAATCTTCGCCTAACCAGAGAATCTGTGTGTTATCCTCGTTGGATAATTATTAAAGATCAAACAAGCTTAGCTCAAATGTTTATTAAATAAATATTGTAAAAAAAAGTATCAAATCAAGAGCTCTCCTTTTAATTAATATTTGAACGCTTTTTTATACAAAAATTTGATAAGCTTAGGAAAGTTTTTTTTACATAGAAAAGAAACACTAGTCGAGCGAATGCTAGCTAGTGTTTCAAAGAACATTAAATAAAGTTGCTCACAGTGAGGAAGAAGAAATTAGAAAAATTGAATAAATATACAGTACTGCTACGAAAAACTGTTTTTACGTGAAATTACGTGAAATTACGTAATTTTACGTAATTTCCGGTAATTTCACGTAAAATTACCAAAGTAAAAAAGAGTAATTTTACCGGATTTTACGTAATTTTACGTAAAATTACCGGAAATTACGTAATTTTACGTAAAAAGTAAAATTCCAAAAAATACTACTTTTTTTGAGAATTTTGGCATTTTTTGACTTTTTTGAAATTTTTTGGTCCTGAATGCGAAAAAAAAAAAATTACTTTTTTTCACGTAATTTTACGTGAAATTTTATTTAATAGTGGTAAATTTTTGTAATTTTTAGTAAAAAAAAGTAAAAAAAAGTAAAATTTTTAAATCTTTGAAAAAATTTTTGGGGAATTTTATTTTTTTTTATTTTTATCATTTTTAAAGCTGTCACCAGCTTTTTTCCATGATTCTTTGAAATTTGAATTTTTTGGCACCAGCTTCAACAAATCTTCTTTAATAAAAAAATTTAAAATTAAAGTTTTTTTTTTTCATTAAAATATTTACTTTTTATTTCCTCCATTTCATTATGAAATTTTTTTTCATAAAACCCTAGAGTCTGACCTTTGTCATTTACAAATCTCTTCATTATTTCACTTCTGAGACGATTTGTAAATGGCTTATTATTGACTTAATTTTTTTTTTAGATTTTTTAAAAATAATATATTTTAAACTTAAATGTAAGAATACTTATGGTTTCAATAGCTTCGCTATCACTAGAACTACTTTAAGTTCTTTCGGCCTTTCTTTTGGTTCCTGGTGAAAAGATAGAACTGTCAGTTTCACCCCCAATAATTAATTTTTTAATGGCTTCATTTTCGCTATTAAGTTTCGAAACATTTGTGTTTAGCTTATTAATTCATTCATTGTAAATAAAGTTTGTTCTAAAGATGCACGGTTTGATGACTTTATCTCATTCAAGAGCTTATATTAGTCAATATTAAATTATATTTTTCCTTTACGCGAGAAACAAAAAACGTCGAACAAAACGTCAAAAAATACGTAATTGTTTTCATGAGCATTTACACCATAAAAAACATTTTTGTTTTTGCATTTTTGTTTATTGTTTATAATTAGCTTTTTTAAAATTTGTACAAAATTTACTTTTTTTTACTAAAAATTACAAAAATTTACCACTATTAAATAAAATTTCACGTAAAATTACGTGAAAAAAAGTAATTTTTTTTTTTCGCATTCAGGACCAAAAAATTTCAAAAAAGTCAAAAAATGCCAAAATTCTCAAAAAAAGTAGTATTTTTTGGAATTTTACTTTTTACGTAAAATTACGTAATTTCCGGTAATTTTACGTAAAATTACGTAAAATCCGGTAAAATTACTCTTTTTTACTTTGGTAATTTTACGTAATTTTACGTGAAATTACCGGAAATTACGTAAAATTACGTAATTTCACGTAATTTCACGTAAAAACAGTTTTTCGTAGCAGTACTGTAAATACACATATAAGTATATAAAAAAATAAAGCAAGTAAAATTTAACTTAGTGATTGTAGCTTAGCTGCGACATTACAATCTGATTCTTTTCTTTCATTTGGCAGTTTTCAATATCAGCTAAAATATGTGATGGAAAAGCTCTATTTTTTTTTGCTAAAGGGACCAATTGACGATCAACTTTTTCAGTAGAAACGTTATGTTTTTCCGATCTTGGAAGATGGTCGTATGAAATTGTTTGATTATATCGACAAATAACGGGTGCCCAATAATGCTTGTCCGAAACTTCAATTAATAAAAAAATTATGATAAGATAGTGATAAAATTATGAAAATTTACAGTTTGATACAAAATTTAGTCTATTTTTCGAAAATGATAATGGCTTTTTAAATTTTTTCGCATTCTCTATGCTCAGGTGTGACACATGCCCTGATCCAAAACTGTCCTCGATGGTCAAGAAGTTGGAATATCAATATGATATATCAATTTGTAGAGAATTTTACCCTGGTTAAAATGAGATATTGTTTGTTTTAATCGGATGAATTTTATATTAAAAAAACAACAAAATTTTAAGATTTTGTGAAAAAAGTGAAAATTCAGTAAAATAATCGTTTTTTTCAAATATCTATTGACCAGAATTAGATATTGACCTGAAATTTTACATACACATTTAAAAGAGGATGAGCTATTAAATGAGTGGCTAATTAATATTCGAGTTTGATTTAAAGCACTTTTTTTAGAGTTTTTTTACATTAAAGGTATGGGTTTCCTTTGATAAATATTTAGCAAAGTAAAATTTCTGATCAAATTTCAAGCGCTCAATCTTGCTCAAACATTTTTAAATGAGCAATTAAATTTCTTTGCATTTTTAGAAATTACAATCCTTTTTCAAAAGTTTAAAATTAAAGCTTTGAAATATTAAAAAAATCAAAAATCTGCGATTAAATTTAATTGTGCATCTAAAATAAAATTTTTGAGCAAGATTGAGCGCTTGAAATTTGACCAAAAATTTTACTTTGCTAAATATTTCAACGATTTTAATATGAAGCTGCTATATAAAGTATATCATTTAAAAGCTAAGAGCCTAAGCTACAATATTGTATATAATCCTTAATAGTTGTACAAGGATTTGATGGCATATATATGTCATAGTAAAATTTGATAATACGTAAATTTTAAAAGTTACGGATACTTACCTTAAAAAAATTAAAAAAAAATGAAAATAAGTAAAATATAAGGAAAAATGCAATTACTAAGTTTTTACTAAGTAAATTTGTAAACTTACATATATAATAGTAAATTTTGATATTTACGCTTAGACATTAGTAAATTACTAATAAGAATTTATTTATTTACTTTAAATTATATTTATTTTCTAAAACAGCTTCTTTATTTTTAGTAAATAACTAAAATAAAATAAAAATCAGTAAATTTAAAAAAAACAGTAAAAACATTATTATTTTTAGATATTTTACATATTTACGCATAGATACGTAAATATAGATATTTACGTATTTTATATATTTACGATAACATATATATTATATTTTTTTTAACAAAAGGGTTACCGTATATCTGGCGTTGAGATTGAGTTTGAACAAGTCTTTTGACCCTTTTGACATTTAAATTAGTCGTAACAGATCTTGGATGCCCACTTGGAATTGAATGAAATACTTTCCCAGTTTCCTTATACTCTCGTATCCACGGACCATTTGTATTTGTATGAACTTTTCCCAATAAAATATCAATTAAATTTTGTTCAAATAATTCAAGAAATAACAAATTTAGTAAGATAATCTTTATTAATCATGTGAACAATTGAAATAAAGCAATATAGCAATAAAGATACAGGAAGACATACTTTAAGACATACTTAAAATTTATTAAAAAACTAAAAGTGCCATAACTTAATATTATACATCATCTTAAAGCTTATTCTTTTATCTTTCAATGAGCATATATAAGTTGGACCATTAACTTTAGACTATCATTTTCTACCTTCACTAATATATTTCCAATTCGTCATCTAATTAATATCTATTCTTCATCTAATAAATTTCTTTTTGAGATATAATTATATATATCTACACTAATAAATTAAATGGAACCTAATATATTTCGAAGTCTACTCTAATTAATTAAACCTGCCGATATTACAACCTATGAGAGCGCGCTGAAGAAGACAAGTTGGAAGAGCTTCGATGTTTTCATCCGTGGAATCAACATGTGCCATAGTCGTCACACTCAACAATCAAGACTTCCGCCGCAGCAAGTGTAGTTGTCCAAGCTATGACAAAACGAACATTTGCAAGCACATCATCGGCGTTGCTAGTTATTTCAAGCTATACACCATGCCACTCGAGATAAAGAACTTGCCTATGGGAGAAAAACGAAAGCGTGTTGCTCCTAAAAAAGCTATCAAGGCTCTTGTTAGGATATAATTTTTCTTATTATTTCTTATAATTTCTCATTATTTGTTTCTTATTTTTTGTTTGTTTGTCGTTTGCTTAAAAAAATAAATAATTGATTATTACTATAAACTATCGATTTATATTTAAAATTGATTAGATGATCCCTAAATTATAAAGTGGGGCTATTTATTATTAGTGGAGCTTTATTTTATTAGTGACGATGGAAATATATTAGTGAAGGTAAGGAAATTGTTCCCTTAACTTTATTCTTTAATTTTTTAGTCCAAATTAGACCATGGAAATTTTGGACATAAATAGGTCCTGCTGGAAAGTGGAAAGCTGACTATGTATTTTTAAACTAGACAGCCCAAAGTAACCCTGTGTAAAATTTTATGGAGATCGGTCTACCGCAACATATTTTTTTTTTCATTTTAAAAAAGCACCGAGATTTTTTGAACACCCGTTAACTGATTAACTGAGATGTGCCCTTAACTAATTTGTGCTCTGAATTGATTCACATGATATCTAAATTAATTTTAATGAGCTCTGTTTTATTGACTTTGGGCCCAATAATATTGGCATCAAATACATTCTGCACTATAAATAATCACAAGTTGCACTATAATATTTAAATTGCACTTTATTAATCAAGGCTGCACTATAAATAACATTCTTACACTATTATATTCCTTAATAAGCACTAATATAATTTTTATTTTGCACTAAAATAATCTTTACTAAGCACTAAATTAATGTTTAAAAAGCACTAAAATAATTTTAGACCTGAACTATTTTAATTCAGTTATAGATAAATAAATACAACAAGCACTATTTTTTTCGAAAACTTCATTTTTTTTTAACTTCATTTTCATTAAGAATAAAAAAAAATTGTATTTATTGAAGGGCCGATTCGTTATCAAATTAACGAATTAAATAAGCGTTTAAGCTTTTTTGAATCCAGTAGGATCTACCATTAGTACTAGCTTAAGTGGGTCTTCCTCGACTACGTTTTTTTCCTAACCTATTTCCCTTAAATCACAATTAGTTTAATTCTTATTACTAATAGAGATGTTAAACAGTCTTTTAATTTTTTAATTTATTTCTGATTTTAAAATAACTAAATAAAAAAAATTTACCTTAAAACACTTTAAATCAAGACACTAATTCAACGTTTTGTGGGTTGAGATGATTGAAAAAATTACTAATGCGAGAACGGATAAATTTAGACTTTAGTGGCATAATAATAATATTTAATGGGATTGGTTTGAATATTTAGTTAAAATATTCAAAAAATTGTCAATATAGTTAAAATACTCAAAATTTTAATCAAATCACATGATTTTAATACTTTATTTAAATAAAACAAAACATAAATTCAAAAAAGTAAAACCATAGATTTGTTCAGAATTTTGTCTAGTTTTGTTTAAAATAAAAAAAATTGGTTGGTTAAGTAATCCCTGGGACTAAATACAATTAAACTGAAAAAAAGTATTCTTTTTGGCTTTTTTACAAAAATAAAAATTGGCACACTTTTTTTTTCAAACAAAAATTTTTACCAGGGTGTAGAAAATTTTATTATCTTTCAGAATATATATAATTTTAAAAAAGATTTTAATTTTATCTTTGAGTAATTGAGTCTGAAAGATCTACAACTTTTTAAAGAGCTAGTTCTTTTTAGACACCTGGATATAAATTTTTTTTTCGTCCCCCAAAAAAAAAATGAAATCTAGGGTTTCAAAGGATGCAGTTTACGAATTTAAAGTCAAAAATTAGAAATTCAGATAGCACTTAAGTTTTGAATTTCTGGAACCTTTCCATGCCATGATTAACTATCGTTGAGTTACTATTTAAAAGTCCGGACTTTTAAATTAGAATCTTTTATCGAATAAAAGCCATCTTGTTTGAAGGTTCAGATAATCTATTAGAAATACCTTTAAGTTTTATATCCAATTAATTTTTTACCCTAACAAAGCAAAATTTGACTAAAAAAATTAAAAATTTTAAAACAATGTGCCCTAAACAATAAACCACTATTTTTATTATAATTTCAAAATAAATATTGACTATTTAACTTTAAAAAATTAATTCTTATGAATCTAATGAAATTTTATTCTCATTATTTTTACTAAAATTTGAAAAACTTAGGAAGATTTTTCTAAGCTTAATATTTTTAACATAAATGTGATGACAGAAGAGCTAAAGAAGAATCTTTAGTCACAGTTCAATACTAAAGATGGCCTAACCGATTCAATCAATTTATGTCTTTCTAACATTAATGATAAAAATTATTTCTCTTTCCTATTGGAGCTTACTAAATCATTCGAAGCAGAATGATATTATTTAATTCTTTTTACTTTATTTCTTCATAGTTTTTTTATTTTATCTTCTTCTTTTTTTTTTATTATAATTGTAAAATTCTTAATTTTATACTTCTCCTTTTGGAGGTTGATTTTCATCAAACAAACTAGTAATTTGAAAATTAATATTGACTCTTTAACTTTAAAAAATTAATTCTAACGAATCTAATGAAAATTTATTCTCATGATAAATGTGAAAAAAAGCGTAGATGTTTATCATGATCTCATTTTTAACTTATCCAAAAAATAAAAAAGGAACGAATATGATAAATAAATTACTAATTATGTATTTTGACTATTATAAGTATTTGTTTTTTTTAATTGTGTAGTTTTTTGAAAAAAATTAAATAGGGAAAAAAATTGGTCTTTTAAGAGTTAAAAAACGTTATGAAGAGAAGCTTTTTCATGTTTATTTTTATTTTTTTAAACAGATTTTAATATTGTCTAAGAATTCTTTTTTAAATTTATAAAAAATTTTATGCAGAAATTAAAATCGATCCTACAAACTTGTATCAGTTTCAGTTAATTTTAATTTAAATAACGGTAAAATGTAAATAATTTTTCATTTTTACATTTTCATATTTTTAAAAACTATTATTTTTAAAAATTTCTGAAAAATTGTGCAAAATCTATTAATAAATATAAAAATATGAAAATCAGAATTGTTTAAAAGTCCCAAAAAAAAGTCCAAGTCTCGACTTTTTATTTTAAAGTTGCTAGATCTATAAGCTTCATATCAAAAAATTTATATAATCTTGGGTTGTCTAATGCAATAGATTTGCCATATATCAGAATTTTCCTGCAATTTTAGCATAAATGTCTTCACAATTCTTCTTCAGTATCCAAAATTTCAAAGTTTTTGCTCAGACTTAGAAAAAAAAAAAAAATCCGGACTTGGATTTGACTTGAGACTTGTGACTTAAAAACAAATCTGATGAAAATGTAAAAATGAAAAATTATTTACATTCTGCCCTAAAAAACTTCTTCTTTGCTTCGATTCGAAACCATCATCTTAATAAAAGACAATTGCTTAACCGATTATTTTTCATTGAAGTAGTTGAATTAGTTTGAATCAAGTAAAAGATACTCACTTCTTAATTTAAGTTATAAAACTTTATTTTGAAGATTAAACAACTAAAACTTATATTTAAAAAAAATTATTTGCAAATTTTTCAAGACATTTTGAATGAACTTATAAATTTTGTTCTATTTTAGCATTTGATTTTACATTTTGAGCAATTTATTTTTCAAATTAGTAAGCTTGTAAAAGAGAAATGAAATGTCTAGGGCCACACGACGTTGAATGCAACGATTCTCGCCCGATCAACTAAGTAAAGCAACGTCGAGCCCGTAAATACCGGGTAATCTAGAATTTGTTTTTTTAATTATTTTTAAAAAATTTTATTAAGTTCACAGTATTAATTGGATAAAAATATTTGAGAAAGACAACCCATCAAATTTAGTTATTGATCTTTAAATCAGTTTTTTTTAAAAAAATTCAAATTTTAATTTCATATAAAATCATGAAAAAGCAGCATATTTTAGAGCAATTTATTTTTCAAAAGTGAATATTTGGTTGAAAAAAATTTTAATTTTTTTAATTTTGGGTTACAAAAAAGGGAAATATTTATATTATTTTTATCTTTATTTTTTTAGATTTCGTTATCAAAAATTTCTGGAAGTTTGAGGGTTTCATCAAGGAAAGCTGACTGTGTGAATATTTTAATATTTCAAATTTTAAAAAGAAAGCGCCGATTCATACTATTTAGCTAATAAAAAGCTGATAATTATTTTAGAAAAGGTTAGATAGAGCAAAAGAAAGAAATCTTACTTTTAAGTCTAAAATTTTAATTTTAATTAATTAGAATTTAATGTAAAATATAATTTCAAATTATTTCTAATCAACCGAAGTCTTTTTTTTGGAATTAGGAATTAAACAAGATCACTCAATTTAGAAAGCTTATTTCAATAAAAGCGGCCTTATTTTGAGTTTTTTTATTTTTATGACGTGAAAATTTGATCGACGAATACTTTTTGGAGCGCTTAAAAAATCTTCTGCTATGCCACGTTCATAAATTGAGGAAGATTTAGTAAAAATCATAATCCTTGCATATAAATTATCAAGAAATAAGATCCATTTTAAATGGTATCTAGTTTCATCAAGGCCTTATCAAAAAAAATTTTTATGGCATATATTTGAAGTTTTTTAGACAAGACATTTTCAACATTATCTATATAAAAAAACCTGCTAAATTTAAGAAAAAATATTAAAAAATGCTTGATTTTTCAATCATAATTATTAACTCAGCACTTATATTTTGTACTAGTATTGATAGATTATCAAATGTATAGCTTCTAATAAAGTAAAAAGAAAAAGATCTTTAGCCATCTTCATTATTAAGACATTTTACTATCATTTAATCTTTGCGTGATTTTGATTAACTTTCTGAAGTACTAATTCAATTTAATAGTCAAGAACATATGGCAAATAATTTTCTGTTTTTCATCTTTGAATCGAAATTATCTGATAAAATTATAAAAGCATTAACAAAGACGGAATTAATAATTATTTGTAACTAGAGTTAAATTTCTATTTCGAAAATAAAATCCAAAAATTAAAATTATTAGTTCTACTTTTTTTTTATAAAACTATTTTTAAAGTTAATTAAAAATCATTTTTTCCATTTTGCTGTTCCAGCAATAATACCTTGCTTTAAAGTACATTAGCTAATTATAAGAAACTAATTAGGAAAAGGATTCTAAAAGTTTGTTACATGAAAAAGTTTTGTCTATATTGCCTTTTCATTTCTTTGAAATATTTAAAGAAGTTACTTTACATTTGATTGCTTAAAACTTCTAGATTGGGTTTTCTTCACGGAGGTAAAAACTACAGCACTATCTGAACTTGACTTTTTCGACCACAAATTCTTATTCTGCAATTATGAAACCCTAAACGCCAATTTTTTAAGGAAAAAAACGATTTTTTTGGCTCTCAAAAATTATTGTATCCTTTAAGGTTATAAAATCTCATTATTTAGTTACAGTACAATTTAAAACTAACTTGTACATTTCTTTTCCTCGAATCTTCCTTTCCTTTCCTAAGAGTTGAAGAAAGGAATAGTCGAGGAAAAGAAAAGTTGAAGAAGAGTTGAGTAAGAGTCGAAGAACAAAATGCGTACAAGTTAGTTTTAATTTGTACTGTAATATATTTATTTATTGTTATACAAAATTTTTCTCAGCTATAAAATGGTGTACACATTTGTTTGTTTAAAAATCTGTCAAAAAATAATGACTTTAAACATATTGCTTTATTTTTCCTTAATTAATCAATGAAATTTTTTTTTTTAAATTGATACTTTTTTAGCCTACTGGCATTTCAATTTCACGACTAGAAGAGAAAAAATCAAAATTTTCAGGACCTAATTATTTAATTGTTAATTTTATTTATGTTTAAATGAAATATTTGTAAATTTAATCGAGATCTTTTAAAAAAAAAAATTTTGATATAAAATCAATCATGTCATGAACATTGACTTTATCATAAAATCGATTTTAAATGCACAATTTATTTAATGGAATATCACCAAATTATAACTAGATCCTTTAACTTATTTATAAAAGAAACTTATATTGCAGTGATTAATCAAAATTTTACCATCTTAGAGTACATGATGCTCCTTCAAATATCAATTCGCTATTGGAAAATGTTTAAAATAATTATTAAATGTATTGCTTTTAAAAGGATTTTAACTAAGACCTGGAAAATTTTGGGATGTAGATTAATTTAAATTAATGAAAATTTTCGAGAAATATAAAACGAAGAGCTTTTGAGTGTGCATAAGTAGATTTTGACATTAAATATTTAATCTTTTGTATTTTTCCCAGTAGCTGAACCATATTTTCTTTAAATTGAATTAACTAATGACAATTTTTTTATTAAAAAACTCATTATATTAAGTGCGCAAAGTATTCACGTATCTATTTTTTAAGTTTTTCTTGTATCGACTCGACTATCTGATTTATTTGCTAGCATCATACTTTTTTTGCATTTTTCATGATCAGGAGGACAAAAATATGTATTTTTAAGGGTTGAAAATGCGTAATAAAAATTGGATTTTTTTCTTGATATTTTAATTGTTTAATTCAAAAGAATATAATTAATCAACGGATATTTTTTTACCAAGAAATTAAGGAGAATTAAGTTAAAGAAGATTTTTTTCTTTTGGGCTCAAGAAAAATTTATTTAGCATGTTTCACTATGTGGCAAATTTTTTTAAAAATTAATTTTATCTTTAATCTTTTTTTTAAAAAGCTAAAATTATTTGTTTATTTATTTATTTGTGCCGAGCTTAAGCTCCTTCAGAATAAAAAACATAAAATAAAAATAAAAAATATTAAAAATTTTAAATAAAATAATCAAAATAAAAATAAATAATTAAAATTTAAAGTTAAATCTAATAAAATAAAATATAAAAAAATTTTAAATAAATTGAAAAGAGTTATCATTGTTGCTGCATGTTTAGGGAGCGAATGTTTCAGGAAAGAAATGAGAAGATAAATTGTAAGCAAATATTCTTGGTTCAATTTTTAATTATCAACAATCATATTCGTTTTAATGTGGTCTTAGATTCTTGGTTGCATGTGTCAGAAAAATCTTTGTTGTTAAACAAGACACTGAAATCTAAAAATTTAATCGAGTAAAATAAAAAAAAAGTTTATTAATAGAGTTTTTTTTAATTTTTTTTTTTAATTTTGAAAAAAATTCTTAATTATTTTAGAATGCTTTTTAAATTTTCTCTTCAAATTTTATTAAATTTAAAAAAATATAAAAAAATTAACTACTTATTTGTTTTATGAAATAATGAAACATTATTGGTGGTTAATATTATTTTAGCTAAATTCAACCTGCCGGTCACTACCGCTTCTTGACAATTTTTATTCAATTTTTTTTTCTGGCAATCTTAAATGATCTTGTGATTGTTTCCTTGACTAATTGCAATAAATAATAAGAAAAATATATTCTTTCAATAAAAATCATACAAAATCAATGTTGGATCGTGTCACAGCTGTAATTGAGGACTCAGAACGTTACTGATCCTATCAGCTATGTCTATCATTTTTAAAATTTAAAATCCACCCATCAATGTCAAAAATATGAATTGCAGAGCTTAAAAATGAATTTTCACTCTCACTATATTTATAGGCTTTAATTCCGCAAAATAATCTCATCTCTATATTTTATTAACTTTTTTTAATAAAAATCAACTTATTAAGCACTTAAAATAGATTTATTGTCTTTGTTTAAAAATTTCCTAGTATAAAAATAACTTTTCAAACCTAACTGTAATTTAAAATTTTTCATTTATTGAATCTTAGATAATTTTAAAATAGCTCAACTAATTAAGTCGTCTTTTTTTTATGGAGACCAATCTTTATTTAAAAAATCAAGGTAACGTCACCAAAAATTTATTTTAAAAAATTTTCAAATTCTTTTTAAAAATAATTATTTTTTCTTTTTTAAGTAAATGTTGATTCGTTTGAAGTAGAGCCTCCTGTAGAGTGCTACAAACTTCGGATCATTGGAGTTTATTGTTTGATCCTTTTTATCTTCGGTATAGTTGCCAACTCAGTATTGCTGTGGATTTTGATCCATTTCAAAGAATTGAGAAACTCAATGAATGCGTTTATACTTGCTCTAACTATATGTAATTTCTTAGGATCAATGGTACAAATGCCTATGGTAATTGTTAGCAATTTTTGTTGCAGGTAATATCAATATCCAAGTCCATGGTCTAATTTAAAGCAGGTCTTTTTGATGCAGAAAAAATTTTCAAGAAATCTATTTTGGACTAAAGAAAAAATTTTAATTTAACAAAATGAGTTCCAAAATTGCTTTATCTTCTTAATCTTCTTAAATTTTAAAATATTTATTAAACTCATGAAATCATTTTAGTCCTGCTTTAAATAAAAATGCTTTTTACTTAACAAACTCATATAAATCGTTCATTTGTTTTTTTTTTATACAAAGATGGATTTTTGGAAGAAATGGCTGTATTTTCGCTGGATTTGTGATGTACGCGATCGGATGTACTAGTCTTTTTTTGCTAACCGCAATATCATTTGAAAGGTAACATTTTTAAAAAAATCAAAGCTTTAAAATAAAATTATTTTTTTTTAAGGTTTTACATTATTTATAAGCCACTTAGTATTAAAAAATTGGATTACAGATTTTCGATAACCATAATTGCTATTTGTGCTTTATGTGGAATATTGTGGGCTGCGCTGCCAATTTTCGGCTGGTCTCATTATTCGCTAGAGGGAGCTCTAACAAGCTGCAGTGTTGAATGGAATGAAAGGTTTGATTTAAAACAGGAAAATATTTTGATTTTATAAAAAATTTAATAAAAGAACTTTGAACGTTGTGAGCTACAATATCACAATTTTTACTTTTGTTTATGTGCTACCTTTGTGTGCAATTATATTCTCGAATATAAAGCTAGTAATCATGGTAAAATTTAAATGTGATGGTGAAAAGAATTAAATTGACTTTTGAATTTAGATTCGTAATTTACCAAAATTCTTAAATAACTCAAATGGAATCTTTAAACGAAAAATGATCAAAAAAATTCGAGTAGAAAAAGAGCTCACTATTTCGGCACTTATTTTAATAGGTTTAAATTTAATTATTATTTTTTTGAAGTTAAAAATGTGTTTTTTATTAAATTAAAGCTGGCTTCATGATCAGTTGGACACCTTATGCAATTGTAAGCATGTACACTGCTTTTTTTAATCATGGAAAAATGGATCCACTTAGTGCCACAATCCCGTCGCTATTTGCCAAAGCATCGCTTGTCTGGTCATCCGGAATTTACATTTTCACAAACAAACAAGTGTTTAAAAAATTTAAGAAGCATTTTTTTAATTTAATAGAAAAAAAAACTTAAATTTTTTATAAAAGTAATCTGAATTACTTCAATTAAAGACTAAGCTTTGGCCAAAGACGAATAAAATCGTTTTTCGTGTGTCCAAATTCATTTTGTATTCAGTCAATTTTGATAATGAATTTAATTAAAAAAAACAGTATTTTCCTTTTTTTTTTATTTATTAAAAATTGTAAAATTTAATAAAAAATATTATTAAAAAAATTATTTTGTTACCTTATTAAAACTTAAAAATGCAAATCAATTCCTGTATCTATCAAGTCAGGCATTGTACCTTTCGTTTTCACTTTTTTAACTGGTTGAGTATAATATAGAAGAAATTTTATAATGAACGTTTCAGAAAACAAGTTTCTATTTAGAAAAAGGATTCAGATTTAAATTTTTTTCATCTTCTTAGTAAGGCTTAACTTTTGTGAGACTTTTTGGCAGAGTTTTTTCTAGATATTTTACTGCTAAAAGAGATAAAAATTGATTCTAAGAATTAAAATATTTATTTTGATTTATTAATTACCAAGCAATAGTTAAGCCTCGAAATAGATTTAGAAGAGGCGTCGTAATTTTAATCATGGAGGAAATAGAATTTATACAAGATCGTTGGTTGGACTCATTTTTTTAACATCTTTGTATTAAGATAAACTTAAGAAAGAAAAATCTAATTTTGTTAAGGTTCGCGCTGTTCAAAACTTCCACACCATCTTAATCGAATAAAGCAGACCATAAAAAAACCTAGACACAAAAAAATTTTTTGTGGGGGTAAAAAAAAAAATTTTGGACTTGGGGGTCTGAAGTAAAGCGACCCACTCAAAAGTTGGTCTCATTTGAGTGTCATAAAGGATAAAAAGCTCCATCAAAAAAATCTTCATAAAGCTTCAAAATGCGACATACCATCTTTTGGAGAAATTAATTTTCTACAGTTTGATGTGAATAGTAATCGAAGGGTAAATTCAATTAACATTGTTTTACAATAAATGTTTTACACCATGTTTAAATTTTAAATGGCATAAACCCAAATTAAAACAATTTTAAATGCACACTGGGACTTCATAAACAGTAATAATTTTTTTTTAAATAATTTATAATAATAACCTAGGGTTTCTAAAATTAATAATATAAAAAATATAATTAAAATCAAAATTGGGGTTAGAGTAGTGTTGTAAATAAATAGCATTTGAATTTACTTTTAAATAATTAAATTAATTTTTTTATTTGAGTTCAAATTTAAACAAATTTTTATTTGAGTTTAAGTTTAAACAAATTTTTTATTTGAGTTTAAGTTTAAACAAATTTTTTATTTGAGTTTAAGTTTAAAACAAATCTTTTATTTGAGTTCAAATTTAAACAAATTTTTTATTTGAGTTTAAGTTTAAAACAAAATTATAAGTTAAGTTTTAATTTAAACCCAGAATAATAATTAAATTTAAATTCAAATTTGAATCATAATTCAATTCAATTTAGAATTTAAAAAAGTCAAATTATTAAGCTTATATTTGAAAATCAAAACGAAAATTTAAATTTATTTTGGTGGTTTATATAGTAATTGTATTAATTTTAAAACGTAATTAACAAATAAATTCTAAAAATAAAGTTTTTTCCATTTTTTTTCTTTTTCCAAATATTATTTTTTTGCTCAAGGTCTTTCTAAAACAATATGTAAATATTAATGTTTTCTTATATATTAAAAACTAATTTATATTCTTTAAAATGAGTTAAACTCAAGATTTTTTACAAGCACCTTTTACTACTCAATCGATAAACAAAAAGCAATACATTAAAAGATCTCTTTCCACAATAATTCAATTAAAGTTAGAAAATTTTAGTAAATAAAATTGCTGATATTACACTGTTGAATATAGTAAAAGAAATTCCTCAAGTAATATGCTTTTTTATTTGAAAAAAGAGCATGCAATGGAATTGGGATATCAGCATAAAATTTTAGTAGGTTTTATTTATATCCGAAAATTTAAAATAGTCAAATTGTTTAAGTGACTTTAATTAAAACATAATTTAAATAGAATTTAGAATTATTTAAGTTAATCTTGGAATTTAAATATTTTTTGAGTTTAAATTCTAATCCAAATTTTATTATAGTTTAAATTTGAGTCCAAATTTTCTTTTAGTTTAAATTTGAATCCAAATTTTATATTAAATTTAAATCGAAATAAATCGAATAATTTGTTCAAATCGCCAATTTGATTTACAACACTAGGTTAGAGTGAATGGGGATATGGCTAATTTTACCTCATAAATCCGAGGGTAGTCTGCGAGATTCTACGGTAGTAGTCATCAAAATTTTTTTTCAGACAAACATAACCACTTTTGTTTTATTTTTCTAGCTGATGAATTGTAAAGATTTTTTTGATAAAATTAGTGAATCTTATACTCCAATATTATTTTCAAAATTAAAACTGGTTTTTTTCTGAAAATTATTAGAAATCTTTCAAATAGCATTTTTTATTAGTAAAAAAATAACAAAAACTTAAGAATAAAATGCAAAGTCCAAATGCCCAAAATTTCGAGGATACAATCCCGGCTGTAAGTTAGCCTTAACAAAATTTTTAATAATCATAGTTATTATTATTAATAAATGAACGATAGATAAAAGAATTTATTAAACAATACAATAAAATAGCCGAAATTTGCTTCAACGATTGCGTCAACGATTTTACAAGCCGCAAGGTTTTAAATACCGAGGACACTTGTGTTACAAACTGTCTTGAAAAATACTTAAAAATGAATCAACGTGTTTCCATGAGATTTCAAGAGCATCAGATGTTAATTAATGAAAATCAAGTAGTTGCTGCCCAAAAAATGGGTCTTTTTAAATAAAAACTCAAGCAAAATTGAATAAAAAATTATTTAAAATTAATTTTTATTTATTTATGTGATTTAAATTTTAAATAAATTGAAAACAAAATTCTTAAAAAGCCTCTATCAAAGTATTAAGAACTCCATCGCCATGCGCCGGTTGCCAATAATAAAACATGCTAATGTCACTTGTAAGCTCGCATAAATAAGTCTTACCATCGACCACGTAGGGTTGCACATCAGTATTCTCTAGCTTCAAACGTGAATTATCAATCAATTTTTTAAATGCCTTTTTAATGTTTTTTAAAATCTAATTTTTGAGTTTATTTTTAAAAAATGTACAATGCATCCGGCTTCTTCAAGTCTGTTTCCCCAAATATAAATATGAGTCAACACCAGGTTTCGTTCCAAAGCTTCAGCCAATGCACACAAACCCTTGGCTCCAATATTATTTGACTTGATTGATAGTCTTAAAAAACAATCAAATAAAAACCCCAACACGAATTAAATTTACTTTTGTAAATTTGTGTTTGCATATGTTATGGCGTCGGCTATTAGAATAGCCCCGTCATCTTCCAGTCTATTGTAACCAAGGTCCAATATCTTCAATGGGTTATTTCTATTCAATAAAATAGCCAAATCGTTTGCACCATCTCTAGTTATTCGATTGCTTGAAAAAAAAATCAAGCGTTTGTTTTACAGAACTGTGACATGATCATTGGAGTACATATTTTTTACTTAAATTTTGGTAAAAGATGGTAAAGAGTCAAAGCCTATAAGTTAGGATTTTTCAAAAAAAATTTTTTTTTACTTTTTTAATTTTTTCATTTTTTACTGAATTTCATGTAACTTTGGTCAAAAAATTTAAGACACAGTTGAATTTTTTTAACCAAAAAATGGATTTAAAAAGTATTGAAAAATTACCTTAAATATTCAAAACCGTTTTAATTTTACACACCCATAATAATAAAATAAAATTATTGACAAGGAGTTAAACAGGATCCTCTTAGGAAACCCCTAAAGAATCATATCCAAATCTTAATTAAATTAAAATCCCATTTAGTTCAAGATAATTTATTGATCAAGTTCAGTTTCGTATCTTACAACTCCCAAATAGGAAAAGAAGAAAGTTAATATTTTATAAAAAGTTTCTTGTAGGTTCATTTATGTCCTTTAAAAAATAATAATTAAAAATATGCAATGATTTTAATGAGATAAAGAAATTTAGAAAAATGATATTAAAAAGTGAAAAGATATGATAGAGGTAAATGTTGGTCAAGAAAGAAGCGTCGGTTTAATTTTAGGATTCAATAATATTACAAAATGGATTTGGAAGTTTAAATGAACTTCTTAATTAGTTTTAATAAAAATTTGAAAAGAACATTTAATTTTAATAATAAAAAAATAATATGAAATGAATAAAATATATATGTACAGTGCCGAAAATTAACTTGTCATATCATATCATCTGATATTATCTGATATCAAATAAAAAATTGTGTCAAGATCATTTCTTTGTCCCTTCCTCATATCCTTTACTGTTCTTTAGTTAACAAAAGAGACCTTTTAGTTAGTATCTAGTAAATTTTAAGTTAAATGTTTGTTATCTTTTTTAAAATATTACAATCGAATTAATCTGTGACACACTTTGGTAATTTTTTCATTTAATTAAAATTAATTTATTGATTTTTCATAAATGTATTTGAAAAAATAGAACAGAACTTTGACCAATTCTCCAGACGTAAAACCAAAAAAATTTTAATTTTACTAAAATTAAAATTTTTTTGGTCAAGTATGGACTTTGAATTCAATTCAAAGTCCATACTTGACTTGGAATTCTTGACTTTTGACCAACTCTGTAATTTTTGCATATAAAACAAAGAGGAACATTTTTCTTATTTTAAATATTTTAATAAATTTAAAAAAATTATTGCTTATAATGAATGAATAATTTAATCAATTAACAAACCTAAAATACAGAAAATTTTTTTTTAATTTCATTTTTGCCCATTCATGAGAATTTACTATAAATTGTCGAAATTTACGTCAATTTACTAAAACTTACTTTGATATTTAATAATGATCATGTCAACACTGTGTATCTAACAAAAAATTGCTTACCAACTTAGATCCAAGTGTACTAGATGAAAATTTGACAAAAGTTTGTCGCTTATCCAGTGAATTCCGTAGTCCCTCATCTCAAATTTTTTCATAATTAATTGTTTTAGTGTTTGGTTAACTTTGAGCATGTTCGCAAAATGCTGGGCGATTTCATCCATCCAATTGGCAAATTGAAATTGTGGAACAGGCCTGCTAACATTTAGAGATTTCAGAGTTCGATTATAATTTAAAATTGTAGCAAGAGCGATTAGACTCTCAATTTTCTTTGGAAAAAAAATAATTTTTATTCCTATCATATTAATCCAAATCATACTAGATCAGTCTCGCCAATATCCAAATACTGTAGTGTTGTATTCACTTGGAGCATTTGAGCCATGCACATACCACCCTTATTTCCAATTTTGTTTCCATTCAAATTCAAATAAACAATACTGGTGTTTTTCTAATTTTTTTGTTGTTAATTTGAAATTTATGAAAATTAATTTTTTAGATTTTTTTAAGGTTAAAAATCCTAACTTGGAGAGCTAAGGCGATCTGTTCGGCGCCGTCTGGACCAATTTCATTGCACATGAGATTCAAAAATTTTAAAGTGCTATTTTCCTGGTGAAAAATGTAATTTTTTTTAGGAAATTGAATTTTTTTTTTAATTTACTGAGATTAATTTGGCAATCCATGTGGCGCCTTCGTCACCCAAATTGTTAAATCTTAGATCTAAATTGAAGACCCAAGAGTTGATTTTAAGTGTGTGATACAAGCAAAATGCATCATCCTTTCCAAGCTTTATGCCATCGAGGAAATAGTTGTTTCCTCTTAAATTTAAGTTGTTGTTTAAGTTGAGCTTTTCAGTCCTTTTTAAAAATTTAATTCAAAAAAAAAATAGTTTTTTTTAATTTACTTCACTACAGGTTCTATTTGTGTCTTATTTTCTAGAATTGTTTTTATTAATTTACTCACTTCTTTTTTGTGAAGTCTACATACTGATAGATAATGATCAAGAGTTTCGTATCGATTGGTCATTTTTATGATAATTTAATTTTTTTTTCTCAACTTAATTCATTCAATAATATTTTTTTTTCAAATTAGATCAACTGTTTTCTAATCAATTACCATAGAAACAAGAACTCTAAAACGAAGCTGTTTCAAGAATTCAACTGGAATATATGGTATAAAAAATTAAAAAAATCTAAATTAATATTTTTGAGTTATGCAAAATAAAATTTAATTTATTTAATTTTAAGATTATTAATAATAAGTTATCAAAACATTAAATGCCAATTTAATTTTTTGATATCTAATTTTTTTAATAAATTATCAAAATTCAAAAAAAATTTTCTCATGATCTTTTTTCTTTTTAAATTTTTTAATTTTTTTTAAGAAATGAAATCAAAAAAATCAAAGAAAATTTAAGTAAAGGAATAAAAAATCTTATCTAATTTTTAACAGAAAGTAAGAGATCCATGATTAGGCTACTCTGGGGGCCACTCAAAACGTAGAATAAAAAAATGTAGATAATTGATAATGAAGAAATTAAAAATGTGGACAAAAAAAAACGTATAATCCATAATAGGTAGAAAAACGTGAAAAAATTCTTTAGTTTGGAATAGTTAAAAAATAAACAAAAAATGAAAATTGAGTTATTCTATATAAAATTTATGGTCTCTTTCTTAATCTTTTTTGAACCTTGAAAAGCTTTCGAAACTAGTTAGTCCTAATAATTTGAGTATGCTCACAAAATTTTTAATATAAATGGACGATAAGTTTGGCTGCTCTGGGTTTTATTTTTTCCAGTAGCATATATCCTATATATGGTCCCGAAATTACTGCATTGGTATTCAAGCATTGCTCTAATAAATTAGGTAAAAAATAACTAAATGTTCTAGTATTCCAATTCTTAAAGGAAACTTTAACCGCAAAAATAGTAAAAAGTGTTTAATTCATGGTTAAATTTGTGATTCACAAAAACCAAATTAAATAACTATTTATTTATTGAATTTTTTTTCAAATTTCTCTTAGAAAAAACATAAAAAAAAACGTTTTACTCAATTGATATTAAATTTTTTTTTCAAATTACTTTTTTTTTATTTGTTATTATGACCAGAATCGGCGTAATTTGAAAATAAACATAAAAATAATAATAATGAATAAATTTTCAAAATAATTTAATGA
>QEOQ01000191.1:628700-738369 GCA_010279815.1 Brachionus plicatilis
CGGAAAAAAAATAGGTTGAACGCAGCAACAAAAAAAAAAATGTGTGTTAGGAAATTTATGTGTAACGCAGCCAATTTCATAAATAAAGTCAAATATAGAGTTAAATATAATAAAAATTAAAAAAGATAAATTAAAATTATTGATAGGCGGCTTAAGTTTATGTTGGTGTATTTAAAAGAAAATCTTTTTTTTCTTTTTAGTTAGAAAAAAAAGCTGACTGTCAAAAGCTCAATTTACCTAGAAAATTTATGAATTGTTAAAAAAAAACACTTTTAGTTTTGTTTTAGAAAAAGTTGAATTAAATTAATTTTTTCGAACAATCTTCAGTAATTGCCATCACATTTATAATTTTACCAAACTTTTGTGATATCGAATCGATAATTAGATAATTTAATATTTTTAATATTTTGTTCTTGATTTTTGTTTTAAATTTTATAATTTTCATAAAACAGCAGATTTCTTGCAGAAGCTCGATTTTGTTGATACATAGATTTTTTATCTGATGTAATTTAAAGGAAAATTTTTGGAGCTATGAAAAAAAAAGCTATTGAGTAATTTTTTTTGTACTGTATTTTGGTTCTGAAATTTACAATGCCTAGTGTTATGAGATAAATTATTTTTTTTAGATTCATAAAGTTAGTGGAAGTGTATCAAATAGTGCATGTAATAACGAATTCCGCGATAATATTTGCTCTAAACTAAACTCAAAAGGTGTTTGTGTAAATTTATACAGCAATAGTTGTTCAAACACGAACATTAATAACATAAAGCCCTAAAATCATATGAATAAAAATATTATTTAAAGTAATTTTATATGCTATTTAATAAAAACTAAAAACCATTTATCTTATTTAATTAAATATTAATTTAAAAAATAATTATTTCGTAAAGACATTTATAATAACATATTTTAATAGGCCTGAAGTTGAAAAAAATATTATTTAATTTCCAAAATGAGGATATTATGAAATTCAAATACAAATTGAACAAAAATTCTTCATTTATTGATAAATTAAAATTTATAAAACTATAAAAAAAAATGCTGCAACATAGTGGATCGTACTTTGTTGCATCTTTTTTACCTTAAAAATTTTTATGATGTAAAAAAAGACAAAAAATAAAATATCAATAAGACTTAAATTGATTATTAGTTTGTTTTAGTAAAAAATACAGTGTTTAAAGTTAAACTGGATAATGGGTAATATTACGTTATTTTACGTAATTTTACGTCAGAAAATGTAAGCTTACGTAATATTACATCATTTCTTGTATGTAAGAAAATGTAAGCTTACGTAATTTTACGTAATTTTACGTAATATTACACCAGTTTAAGTAAGTTTGGTCGAAAACGCTTACTGCCAAAAAAAATTGAATTTTAGAGGAAAAAGTGGAAAATTAATAAAAATATTTGAATTTTTTTAAAAAATTTTTGAAAAAAAAACATTAAAGTTTATTACATTTTTTTACATCATTTTACGTAAAATAACACAATTTAATGTAATTTTATGTAATTTTTTGTCATATTTTCTAAGTTTATGTAAATATTAGTAAAGTACTTTTTATTCTTTTGCCAAAAGATGATTTTAAAAATAAAAATACAATTTTTGCAATCAAAAATGATTCGAAAAGTGCAAAAAAATAAAAATAAAAGCAAAAATTCATTAGTAAAAGTAGCAAAATAAATTTATCAGTAGTAAAAAAAATAAAAAATGAAAAATGATTCGAAAAGTGCAAAAAAATTAATTGTAAATAAAAGAATAAAAATACAATTTATTTTATACCTTTATTTTGATAAATATTTTTGATAAAAGATTCTAATTTCAAATTTTTGAGTTTGACCAGCCTCCATCTTATTTTATTTTTTTAATATTTTTAAATATTGATAAAAAAATTAAATAAAATTTTTTTTGCTTAAAAAAAATTAAATTTTAAACATACTATAATTCATTAAGAGCAAAATTAGCTAAGTCTTTTAGTGAAGAACCAGGAAAAACTCTTGGATTTTATACAAAAAATTACCCGGGTACAATGAATAAAATCAAAAGTAATTTTTTGACCTTCTTTTAAAATTGCAAATTTAAATTTAAATAAAGTTGAGTTAGCCAAACTGGTGCCTGCGGACAAATCTTTCAATGAATGCTGGAGAAAAGCAGAAAGATGCCTAATTGCAGAAAAGGCAGGCAAACGAAAAAAATTAATTAATTTCGATTAATTGATTGACTGGTCAAACTCATAAATTTGAAATTAGAATCTTTTATCAAAAATGTTTATCAAAATAAAGGTATAAAATAAATGGCTACTATTTAATCCAGTAGCAAAAATAATTAAACTAGAAGCAAATTTAATAAAAAATCGTAGCAAATATTACAAGTAGTAAATTAAATAAAAAAGTAGTAAAAAAAGGTTGTTAATAGTAAAATAAATTAATTAATAGCAAAAGTATTTTTTCAATAGTAAATATAAATTAATTTAATTTTTGATTGATAACTACTCAATTATCAATTACTCAATATAATTGATATATCACTTATTAATAACACTACTCAATTATCACTTATTAATGTATATAATGTAAAAAAATTTTGGAATTTAAATATACAAATCTGAAAATTTAAAAACTAAAAATGAGCGATACCGAATCTTCATCTACATCAATTCTCGTGACCCAAAGAATAAAATAAATTGTATTTTTAATTTTTTATTTACAATTTATTTTTTTGCACTTTTCGAATCATTTTTGATTGCAAAAATTGTATTTTTATTTTTAAAATCATCTTTTGGCAAAAGAATAAAAAGTACTTTACTAATATTTACATAAACTTAGAAAATATGACAAAAAATTACATAAAATTACATTAAATTGTGTTATTTTACGTAAAATGATGTAAAAAAATGTAATAAAGTTTAATGTTTTTTTTTCAAAAATTTTTTAAAAAAATTCAAATATTTTTATTAATTTTCCACTTTTTCCTCTAAAATTCAATTTTTTTTGGCAGTAAGCGTTTTCGACCAAACTTACTTAAACTGGTGTAATATTACGTAAAATTACGTGAAATTACGTAAGCTTACATTTTCTTACATACAAGAAATGATGTAATATTACGTAAGCTTACATTTTCTGACGTAAAATTACGTAAAATAACGTAATATTACCCATTATCCAGTTTAACTTTAAACACTGTAAGAAAAATAAAATTTTACTTAACACAAAAAAGGTGCAACAAAGTTTGTTGCACTTTTTGGTTGTTTTTTTTTTTTGAATTTTTTTATTAACTTTAATTTTAGTTTTTCAAAAAAGGACGAATTTTTGTGCAATTTTTATTTGAAATTCACAACGCCCAAAATGAGTTAATAAAAAAAATTAAATTTTAACTTTGGTACTATTAAATTTTCTTCGTTCTAAAAAATGAAAAAATGAACATGAATAAAAAAATTTAGTCCTTCTCTCTTATCAATCACAGGCAAATCTATCTCATCAAGTGTTTAATTTTTGAAAGAATGATAACCTTAAATTTTGTCTTCAATATCATCTACAAATTTTTGATTAATAATAAAATGTCTTAATTATCGGCGAAAGATTTATATTAAAATTTATTTGATGTGATGTGATTTATCTTATTTTGGATCAAAAAATTTCCAAATTATACTTATCCGCAATATTATTTCAACAAAATCAGGATATCCAACATTTTTTGATTTGGTTTAATTTTTTTATGAATTTAATAAACATTTAAAATTTAACAGCACCAAGATTCCAAGGGTCTAAACCAAGAAAAATCGTCTGGCTGTAAAAGGTGCCATAATATTCTCATTCCAAAAACCAGAGTTTTTTATAAAGAATAAAGAATAAAAATAATTAAAATAAAATTGGGGTTAAGAGTATATGTAATGATGTGGGATATGACAACTTCATCAAATAAATCTTGCATGATTTTTTAATAAACATATTTGATTGGGCTACTTAAAATCCTTATCGTAAATTATTTATTTATAACTCTAAAAATTAAATAAAATTCCTTCTATTTAAAAATTACAACTCAGAAATTTCATAATCAGTAAAAACTCCATTAGCCTTTCATCTTTAGCATTTTAGGTTGAAAATGTTTTCTAGAATTATATTTGATTTTTGCAGATTTTGTCTTGAAAAGTTTTGTATTTGGAAATTTTTATTGATTCAATTTTTTCTACTCTAAAATTTAATTTATTAGCATTTTCCTCATTAAACATTTTCCCCACTTACATTTTCCCCACAATTAATTTTCCGTTTAACATTTTTCCTTCTGTAAAATTTTCCCCGTTTAGTCAAAAAAATAACCTCAAGTTGGTCCAAATGATTATGATCTCTTTTGTGTTGCATAAGCTCAAATGTTGGCGTATGGAAGAGATCCATTTAAATACAAATTCAATCAAGCTCGAATGCGACAAGCGTTCAATTTTTTATTAAATTTAATTCTTTACAAGATTTTCGATGTACCGAAATATTGAACAAAGAAAAAAAATTTGAATCAATTATTGTAAAATGGTAGTTTTTGCATTTTTTTTTATTAAATTTTGTACTTATTTTCTGTTGCTTAATTAATTTTATCATTAAATATTAAATTAAGAAAGTTTTTTTTTGGATAACTGATATCTGCCTTAAAGTGGGGAAAATGTATAGCGGGAAAAATTTACAGCGGGGAAAATGCACAGTGGGGAAAACATTTTTGGGGAAAATGTATCTAGACCTAAAATTTCATGAATAGGTAATTAGGAGATTATTGGATATAAAAAGGTGTCACATGGAAAGCTTAAAGGAAGATTTCTTATGATTTTCAAATTCTGTTGAATTTTTTTTATGCTTTAAAAAGTTATTATAAAATTTTAATAAATACATATTTATGATGTTATTTATAAACATTTTCATTTAAATTCAATTTAAAAACTACTTCTCTGCTTCGATTCGAAACAATTATCCTAATAAAAGATAATTGTTTCATCGATGCATTCATCACCGAAGTAGTTGAATTGGTTTTAAAGTAAAAGGTACATACTTCTTAATATAAGTAATATTAATTTGTAGTGAGGATTAAACAATTTTAATATATATATACAATAAAAGATTAACATCTTTCGAGATATTTTTCATTAACTTTTAAATAGATTAAAATTAATTATAATTTATTTTCTGAATAGAAAAATTTAAAAAGGTTCAAAAAAGAGTCAAAAAATGTCTAGGACCATATCACGTTGAATGCACCGGTTCTCGTCCGATCACCGAAGTTAAGCAAAGTCGAGCCCGGTTAGTACTTGGATGGGTGACCGCCTGGGAATACCGGGTGTTCTAGGCTTCCTTTTTTATTTTATTCTAAGTTAATTAAAATTCCTTTTATTTGACAAAAAAATTCTGCATTCTATTTTTTTGCTTTTAATTAATAATAAAATAAATCTAAAATGTTGGTGCTCAACATTAAAATGAATATTTTTTGATAAGAAAAAAAATTTATTATTCTCTTAAAAAAAGAAAGCCTAGAACACCCGGTATTCCCAGGCGGTCACCCATCCAAGTACTAACCGGGCTCGACGTTGCTTAACTTCGGTGATCGGACGAGAACCGGTGCATTCAACGTGATATGGTCCTAGACATTTTTTTACTCTTTTTTTTACATTTTTAAATATTTGAATTAAAAAAATTAATTATTCTTAATTTTAATCTAAAAGTTAATAAAAATTATCTTGAAAGATTTGCTAATCATTCTTTATAAATATTTTTCAAATTGCCTATTGTTCACTATAAAGTTTTAAAACTTAAAAAAGAAGTATGTACCTTTTACTTGATACAAAAATATCCAACTACTTCGGTGATGAATGCATCGATTAAACAATTATCTTTTATTAAGATAATGGTTTCGAATCGAAGCAGAGAAGTAGTTTTTAAATTGAATTTAAATGAAATAAAAAAAAATCAAAATAGAAAAAAATATACCAAATGCTTTTAAAAAAGCATAAAAATATTAATCTCTTTTTATGTTTATCTAATCTCCGTCCGTCTACATCACATGCAAAAAAATTGGCCCCTTTTCAATTCTGTTTTTTGATCATCGTTTGAATAAATTTTATCTTTTTGCACTTCTAGTCATCTCGATTTTCAAAAAAAAAAATTAGGTTTTTTATATTTTTTTGCGTTGCCATAATCTTTAAAAAAAATATTAAATAAAAAGTCCATATATTAATATTATTATTATTACTAGATTATTAAATTCAATAATAACTTAAGATCAAAAATCAAAATTTTCCAAAATTTACTTTTCAGCATAGAATTCTTGGTAAAATGTTCTCATTTGCCTACAAAACGCTATTTTTTCTAAATTCTCCAGAAAATTTAAAAATGAAATTAAAAAAAAAATGACTCAAGAAATTTAAAATATAATTAAAGGAATGGCGACAGTTCCATTGAACCGATTTTCATCCAAGTTTGATTTATAGCTATGCAATCATGAGAACAATGTTGAAGTTTACAACATTCAATCTTTCCTTTTTTGATAATATCAATTTGATTTTTACAGAAAAAAAAATTCAATTTTAATTTAAATATTTCAATGTTTTGCTTTATTTTATATTTTTTTTCTTATTTTTTTTTAAAATCAATTATATAAATTTTCATTTTTAACTTGTAATAATTATTTTATAAAATTAAATAAATGAAGTGTTAATCTGTCTTTCACGAAATGGACACTAGCCCTTTGATTAACCTTAAAATGTTTATAAAAAAAAAAGGTAAAAAAATTTAAATGACGCACTTTTACACAATTGATCTATTGATTGTTTTTTTAACTTCCAGAACCAATTTTTGCAAGCTTGAATAAAATTCTACAAGCCATTAAATTTTTAATTTTACCAATTAATTATTTTTTAATTATCTAAATTTTAAGAACTTTCAATCTTTTATTTTAATTAATTGAAAAGGAATTTATCAGATTACAGTATTCGCTTATGACAGCCAAAATCTTTGTATTTTAGCGATTACGATAGGTCCCATAGCTAAGATAGCTTGAAATTCTGATAAGTGTCAAAAATTTCAAAGTTTATAACAATGTAATAATTTCCTTTGCAAAATAAACTAGCTTCAAAAAAATATTTGAAATCATCTCAAAATGTTTGCATTATTTTTTATTTTAAATTTTTGAACTAAAAATCTATTTCATTTTAATTATGTTAAATTTTAATTAAAGCTCTCATTTAAGATGAATTGTGAATTTTGCAATGCTAATCGAGAAGAACTATTCATTTTCGTTCTTCCATGTGGCTATTCTGTTTGCTATGACCACATTAAAAATGAAGATGTCCTGTTCAAATGCTTTAAATGCCTAGACCACTTGATTGATAAGCAAAAATGTTTGGAAATAAGAAAAAATCAAACCAAATTAGACACACTAAGATGTTTGCAAAGAAAAGAGATAGCATTGGAAAAATGTGATCGGGTGGATGATTTGAGAAAAAATTTAAACTGTTCTTTGAACAATCACTTTTTGGACATGATCAATCGAATAGATTTAAAAAGAGAAATTTTAAAAAATCAAATAAATGAATCAGTCGACAATTATTGTCTTTTATTGATTGACCATGTAAAGAAGCTCGAATCAAATTCAATCAGCAGAATGCAAGAACAATTGGATGGTATTGATACAAAAAAAATTCGACATCAAGTCGACAACCTTAAAGTCCCAGTAACAAAGTCCAATCTTTTTTCAAACAAAACAGAGAGCAATAATTTTTGTGAATTTGGCTTTTCAGAAATTGATAAAGTATTAGACAATTTTGAGAAAATTAAAAAAATAAAATTTGAAGAAAGCAAAAACCAATCTAGCATCAATGTATCGGAAATATTTGGAACTGTTTCGTCTGATATTTCAAGCCAAATTTCCAACCTGTCCTCAAATCAGCCAAATGAAAATAACGTAATATAGCCATATTGGGTGACCTTTTTTTTTTTTATTGCTTTTTCGGATAGATCTCTACTCGAGGATCACGAATCTGAACCCCCAATTTACCCCAAAATTTCAAATCACCAAATTGCACCAAGTAGTTAAATATGTGAGGGCTAATTTGGTTAAATGGGTTAACTAGATTACCCCGAAATTGATCCAAATTACCCCGGAAATTCACACAATTACACCGAAACCACACTCATTTACCCCAATACATCACCAAATTAGCCGTTTTTTAAAAAATTAAGATAGATAGAAGTATAAAGTAATATTTTTGTTTTTTTTTTATTAATTTTCGACTCGTAAAAATGAAAGAAAAAATTAAAATTGATCTTCTTGGATAAATTAGAAACAATTGAATAAGAAAAATGTTAATTTAAAAACAAAACGAATTTAAAAACAATTTTTAGAAATTAAACAAGAAAATTTTCTTAGAATTTTTACTATTAGCATTCAGCACATACAAATTCTAGTGTTTGATTCTTTTTTATTATACTAGGAAAACAATTGAAACAGCACCAATTCGAACAATTTTCACAAGTTTGCCACTTGTGTGAACTTACAATCGTAATATCGTAATATTGATTTATTTCTACCATTTAAATGGTTAAATAACGTTTGTCGTGGAATTCCATAACGTTTTGCAGCTTGAGTGGGATTCATTTTTTTTTTTACAGCTTTTAAAGCTGACTTTAAGTGTTTTGATTTATAATTTTTTGGCTTAGCTTCATAAGAGCGTGGCATTTTTCTTAAAGAAATGAAACAAAAGAAAGAAATTTTTTTGTGTTTTTTTAAACTTTTTGACGCTGTATTTAAAATATTGCAGTCGTTTTTCACTTTTTTTAGCACGCATTTTTTAATAAAACGCTCTAATTTGTTTCTCTAGACTTCAAGAATATGTTTTTTAAATAAAATTTTGCATAGTAACAAAAAAAACGTCTTATAAATATTTAAGAGGTAAAAGAGTTAAAGTGGTTAAAATTTGGGGTAATTTTGTTAAAAACCGGGGTAAATATGGTAACTTATTTAACCGTTTTACCCCTAAAAATAACCCATTTAGAATTTGGCTTCAAAAAAAAAAATTTTTTCTTTCTGTCTCTTAATTTTAAGTTGTTACTAGTTGGTCTTAGCAATGGTTAAATAATTTTGCAAAATCTCATTTTGAACCGAAGTTATCGCGCGTAAATCAAATTATACTTTTGATTGATTTTCACCAGTTTTTCGAACTTGATCGATTTTAAGACGAATGGTATACAAACGAAAAATAAAAACTATATATTTGGATTCCTTGACTTGTTAGCTACTTAGAATGATACTTCGTTTCTCTCTTGGATGTATAGTTCTCGTACAATTTCACAAAATAAAAGTTCTCCCCCAATTAACCAATTAAATAATTACCCCATCTTACGTTAAATTAATTAATAAATTAAGATCCTGTTCCAAAAAATTTAGTCAACTGGGTGAGTTTGATTTAAAAAAATTTGAAGAATTGAACACTGGTGAATTAATTTCGTCATCGCACTCAAATCCCTCAAATCTTTTGGCAATTAATCCCCACAATGGAAAAAAAACTGAAATAATTCGAAAAGGTTTCTCCAAAATTTCTTTCATCCTGAAGACAATAAAAGATGAAATTATCAATATTGATACAAGTTTTAATACAACACTTTACCAGAATGGAAATATTTCGCGCAGTTTTAAGTATCCCATCAAGCCAATTCTATTTATGGACATCTTTAAGTCAAGTATTTTTACTATTGACAGCGATTATTATGTGACTGAACGACAATATTCAAATGGAAAAGTCGAAAAATCATTTCAGATAAAAAATAAACAAGTTTGTTCCATGAAGATGCTCACAAACAATAAACTTTTGACTGGACATGACAACAGATTATCTGTATGGAACATGTTTACTGGAGTAGAATTAGATTCATTCAAAATTTCGGCCCGAGTCTTGATAATTGAACGATTAAATGACAAAGAATATTTATGTGGATGCAATGATGGCCGAATAAGCATATGGTATACTCAGCCAATTTCAAAAAAGTGTCATGAAGGTGCCATTAGTTGTATTCAGGTATGTGACAATGGAGACATTCTAAGTCTTGGTTCGAAAGACGGGATTGTTAGGGTTTGGGAGCCGAAGAATTTAGACCAAAAATTTGAAATTAAACTCACCTGTCCAATTTATTGTAAAATTTTGAAAAACAAAAAGTTGGCTTACATGAATTCAGAAGGGAAAGTGTATTTGAGCGAAAAAAATTTAATCGAACAGGGTTTACTAAAAATTTAGTTAACAATTTTTTAATTACAATCATTTTCGACTCAATTGATTAGGCAGAGAACAATTTAAACTGAAGAGAGTGTGTTATGATTTTTTGCAGTGCTTTTTTTATTTAATACATTTTTTTGGATTTAAAAAATAAATTTTTATCTATTTATTTTTGAAATTTATTTAGTCCAAAATAGTAAACAATACAAAATAAAATAAAATTTTATAACAATTTTACTTCTCTTTCATTTAATGAACATATTTTTCTTTATCATACCATGAATCTATTTTTAAATTTTTTCACTTACAAAAAAACAGCTGAATAAAAAATAAAGTTATAAGAACAATTGATAGCTTTAATGGTAATCGCTTTAGTTTTTCTTCACATTTTACGATTATAATTACAAACACAAGAAGTTGTGGTGCAATTTGGATAAAAATCACAAAAATGAACTTGGGTATTTTCTCGATTAGCTGATTCGAAAAACTTAATTAAAATTTAATAATTTAAAGCTCTTTTTTACATCTTTCTTAATAAAATTTTATATTTCATTTTCTAATTATAATTTGTAGAATGTACATATTACTTATTTATTATCTTGGCAGACCTGCTTGCCCTAGCTTATTATTATTATTAAATTTTTATTAAATAATTTTTTGATTAATTTTATTTTTATTTTGAAATTTAGAGATATTACTATCAAAAATCTAAGAATTTTTAAAAATTAGAAAAAATTTTTCCGTTCCTTTTAGCATTTTTACCTAATGCGCTTTCAACCCCTAAGCCCTTAAAGACTAAATGTCTCTTTTTTACATTATTCTATGATTTTTGATTAAAAAAACTGTAAATTTCACAAAAAAATAAAATTTTCTAATTCCTCATTTAATTTTGAGTATTTTGTTAAAATTTTGGGTAGCCTAGCGTGAAAAAATTACGGCTTATATTTTTTGGGGGTGACAAATTAAATTTTTTTAAGATGACAAAAATAATTAAAAGTGGTGACT
This sequence comes from Brachionus plicatilis, assembly GCA_010279815.1. NCBI lineage: Eukaryota > Metazoa > Rotifera > Eurotatoria > Ploima > Brachionidae > Brachionus > Brachionus plicatilis. The sequence continues at coordinate 639,945 of QEOQ01000191.1, forward strand.
AATTTAATTTGTTTTAGCTGACTATTAAAAACTAATTATTCTGACAAAAAAAACAAAACGACTAACAAATTTATATATTGAGATGACTTTTTTATAATTTTTCACTGACAAAAAAAACTAGTTTTTGCCGTTCTACATCTTCTTGGTAATTATCAAGCATTGTGTCCTCTTCATTGAAATTGGTAATTACTGATTCAGTGCTAGACATTTTTTACTTCTTATCGATAAGTATTTATTTTTTTTGATTTATATGGAAGAGAAAATTGTTTTATATGATAAGTATTTATTTATTTATTTATTTGTATATCTGTATCGAGCTAAAGCTCCTTCAGATTAAATAAGAAAAAAAAATTAAAAATTAAAATAAAGTTAAATAAAATAAAATAAAAAAAAAATTAAGAAAAAAATAAAGTTAAAATAATATAACTTAAAAAGTAGATAAATATTAAAATTAAAATTAGATAAATTTTGATAGAGAGTAACAGAAGACATTTTTTAAATATTTGATGATTCAGGAAAAAAAGAAGAAATAGCATTTTATTGATATTCTGGGGTTTTTGGCATTTCATCCACATTTTCATCAGTGTTTGTTTCAATTTCTTCTTGTTCTATATAAAGCTCCCTGTAGTCAATTTTTTGTCTTTCTATCGACTTCAATTTCTCAGCTATGGTACATTTATGTGTCATATGACCTTTTTGATGACATTTTTCGCATAAGGATTCCTTAACCGGACTTTTTGCTACATTATGATTTTCATCGTCACAAAAATAGCATTTAGGCTTTTGACCAACAATAGAGACTACACATCTTAACCCAAAAATATTAGCGGGACCAGAAAGGTTTTTGATTATATTTTCCGTCTGTTTTGGGTAAGAAATTTTCACCCTTTTAACTCCATTTTTTAGAGGCCTATCTTTATAATAGTCATTAGTCATTAATTAAATTAGTCACCATTTTTTTGGTTAATCTGTTATCCCGAAAATATTTAATTTGTCGGTTAATTAGGTTATCTGTCACTCAGTTAGTTTAATTGTCACTCAATTAGTTTAATTATCAGTGAAGTAGTTTGTTTGTCACCTAGTTTAGTTTTTTTGTCAGTAAAATAGGAATTTTTTTGTCAGTCCATTAAATGATGGCCAAAAATTACCAAGATAAGGACATTCTGAAATTTCATACAAAATTTCCAAAACAAAAAAAAAAATTTAACTTTTGTTCTAGTCGCAAAATCTTGTTCTAAAGATGAAACTAAAAAAACTTTTGTTTCACCTACTGCGGATCTGTGAGTTTGCAAGATTTCGGGGCAAATTGAAGATTAAGATCATAATCAAAAGTTCAAAATATAAATTGTAATATTTTTTTAAATAATAGAGAAAAATATTTTTTTCCTAAGCAATTACTTGACATGTCATGTCAAGTTTATTTTCATATTCAAAATTTTAAAATGTTTCTTTTTATTGAACTTTAATAGGTTTAAATATTTTAATTGATTTTAATGAAAATTTACTTTTTAAGACAAAAAAATTAATTGTTTTAAAATTTAAAATTTATTGAAGTGGAAAAATAAAATTATTTCAGTTTGAATGAATGGATATGTGATATGACACGCAGTCAAAGAACATTCTAAAATATTTTAATTATTTAAACATGCTCTCATCGAACAATCTTTTATGTTTTTAATTATTTAAGTTAAATAATAAGTTATCTGTTTTTTATTATTTTATATAATTTATGAATTTTAATATTCTATTACTTAGCTTTTAATGCTGAGTTTCCTAAATATTAATTAAGGAGAATTATTATAAATAGTCTCTACATTTTTATTGATGATATAATAAAGAAAATATAAAACAACGATCCACTTTAACTATCCTCCAGCCTCACAAGTGGTAGCAGCGAAGTGAAAGCAGCAATTGGTATTTCAGTAAAATTGTATGTCTGGTTCGACAAATCAAGATTTGGACAAAGCTTTCTTGTCAATCATTAGCGATTTTGAAAACACATTAAGACTAGACGATACAACTATGGACGAAGCGGCAGTTGACAGAAAAATACTGGATCATGCTGAAGTCCAGAAAAAGTTTTTGGAACAGAAAACAAAGGAAATCGTTGACCAAATGGAGATAAGTCTCGATCAGAAACTTAATGATTTCTTAAATAATTTGAGGGGACAAGGAAACGCTCCCGGTCAACAACATCAAGACGGAATGGCACCGCAAGGGGACATTCAGTCCCAAGCTCAAGCCGTAAACCAGAATCAGAATCAAAACGATTTGATGTATCCAATAGCTGCATTGATAAATGAACTTAGAATGAATAGGACTATGTTCCAGGGTTTACCAAAGATGAATTTTGGTAATCAACCAACATTTAGTGCGAAGGACACTGAAAATGTTGAAGAATGGCTAAGGATAACTGAGAAAAACCTCAGACTTAATAGAGTAGACGGACAATTGGTTGTCGAAGTAGCGAGCTCTTATCTGAGAGATAAAGCGGAAAGAGCCTACTTACAAGCATCTCATAGGCTTCCAAATATGAATTGGGAACAATTTAAAGAAACAATGATCAAGTCGTTTAGGAGAAGGGACCAAATTGAGGTAAATATGACCAAATTTCGTGGTCTTTCGCAAACTGGAGACTTAAAAGAATATATTGATGAATTTAATTCTTGTCTCCTTAATTTAAAAGAAGAATTGCCTGAAGCTTTTAAAATTGAATTCTTTAGAAACGGTCTTAAACCAATTATTAGGGCGGGGGTAATGGCATCGGAGCCAAAAACCTTAGAGGACGCTATAGAAAAGGCAACATTGCTCTACTATTCAGGAAGGGAAACCTCTGCACAAAGATTCGATATTAATAGGGTCGAGAACAAAAGTAAGCAATTAATTAAGTGCCATTATTGCCATAAATTGGGGCACAAAATTAAGGAGTGCAGAAAGAAATTTTACGATGAGAAAAATAGAAAGGAAACCGAGATGAAACATCTTAAAAGAGGGCAAGAATTTAATAATAAGAAAACTGTTACACAGTATAATAAGAGTAGGAAACCAGATAATATTTCTTCTGTAGAAGTAGAAGAGGTAGAGACTAGTAATATAGGTACAGTTGACCTTGATCCTGAGGTACACATGCGAAGGACTAGAAACGATCTGGAAGTAATTAAAGGAGAAGCACTTTTGGGAATAAATGAAATACCTACCCAAGTAATATTTGACACAGGTGCAAAAAGATCGGTTATTTCGGAAAGGATAGCTAGGGATTATGGTATTAAATCTAGTAATATCAAAATAAAAGCCGTGGTGGCTGACAAAGAAACCTTTAGTACATATTTAACAGAGCGTACTAGAGTAATATTCAAGGGACATATATGCGAAATAGAATTTATAATACTACCCAGAGCAGACGTTCTATTAGGAATTGATTGGTTCGTAGCAAATGGTGCTTCAATCAACCCTCGGAAACGTCAAATTTGGTTTGAATCATCTGTGTATACGGACAGCAAAACGTCGGAATTTGATTTTTCTGAAGACGAAATGGAAGTAATGCTGACAGATCAACTTGAGGAGAGTGAAGATATTGAATCAGATTTGGATGGATGGGATTTCCGGCCAAATGAAAAAGTCAAATTTGAGAATTTTGAACTATTGAATAACGAAGAAAATATAGAAGCGCTCGAATTATTGGAATCTAATAAGGAACTATTTGCGACAAGTCTTGAGGACCTAAAAGAGCCAAGTGATTTACCACCTTTTGATATAAAAACTACCATCGATACTCCTATAAGGTTGAGACCTTATAGGGTCTCACACCATGAAAGAGCAATTATAAAGGAAGAAGTAGATAAAATGCTAGACGCAGGAATAATTCAACCATCAACTAGTCCTTGGGCATCACCAGTCTGTCTCACTAATAAACCAGATGGATCAAAAAGGTTTTGCATTGACTATAGACAGATAAACAATATCACTGTTCAAGATCCATTCCCATTGCCCCGTATTGAGGACATAATCGACACTTTAGGGGTCGCGATGATTTTCTCGTTGATGGATCTAAAATCAGGGTATTGGCAAATTTTGATGGCGAAAGGTGCTTTAGCTTTAACTGCCTTTACTACACCAGATGGACACTATGAATTTCTTAGACTTCCGTTTGGCTTAAAGAATGGACCAAGTTTCTTTAGCAGAACGATGGTATTTGTGTTTAGAGATATCAACTCTGTAGTTGTGTATATTGACGATATCATTGTGTTCTCGGACAACATTAAAAATCACCTAGAAGCTCTTAGGAGAGTATTCGAAAGGTTGAAGAAAGCGAATTTGAAGATAAGCTTTAAGAAATGTAAATTTTTTAAAGATACAATTAAAGTCTTAGGGCACATAATTTCAGGTGGAAAAATCATGATGGACCCAGAGAAAATTCAAGCTGTTAAAAATTGGCCAGTGCCAAGCAAAGTTAAACATATTAGACAATTTTTGGGTCTTTGCAACAGTTATAGAAAATTTGTAAAAGATTTTGCGAAGCTAGCACTACCATTAACAAAATTAACTAAGAAGGACGTCAAGTGGGATTGGACAGAAAGCTGTCAAAAAGCTTTTGAAGACTTAAAGGAAAAGTTGACATCTTTTCCAGTGTTAAGAGCACCAGTCATGACTCGAAAATTCATTTTATACACTGACGCATCCGGACTTCAACTAGGAGCTATTCTTTGCCAAAAAGATGAAAAGGGTATCGAGTATGTCTGTGCCTACGCATCGAGACCTTTAAAAGGAGCTGAACTTCACTATGGGATTACGGAAAAGGAATGCCTTGCCGTTGTCTGGTCTGTCAAAAAGTTTAGAATTTACTTGTACGGAAATATTTTCATTCTTGTTACAGACCACTCGGCCTTGCTTTGGCTAATGAAAATAAGAGATGCCAACGGTAGATTGGCAAGATGGGCTATTTGTCTGCAAACGTATAGTTTCGAGATAGTACATCGAGCGGGAAAAAAGCACCTTAACGCAGATGCTTTAAGTAGAGCATTTGCTGTGGTCGAAGAGTTAGACGAAGAATTAAATACAGATAGATCGATTAAAGAACTCGATCCATGGGAAGATGAATTTTTACTTCACTTTTTAAAAACAGGGAAGTATTTACCAGGTTCAAGCAAAAAGCAGTGCAAGAAAATTGAAAAGAAGAAGGAAAAATTTTCATTACAAGGTGATAAACTCTTATATAGAAAAAATTTTGAGGACTTAAATTGGAAAATAGTACCTAAGATTAAAGATAGAGCTGGTTTAATTAAAGAAACGCATCTGTTAGGTCACTTTGGAGTAGAAAAGACTTATAAAGATTTACAAAATAAATACTACTGGAAAGGAATGCATCAAGATACACAATTTATAATATCAAATTGTATGGTTTGTATACGGCATCAAAAAGTACCTGTATGGGATCATCCAGCAATGTCCTTACCAATCAATGATGTAATGGATAGAGTGCAAATTGACTACGTCTTTGGACTCCCGTTAACACAAGATGGATACAAAGGAATCGCTGTGTTTATAGAACCGCTTACAAAATTTTTGTTTTTAATGGCAATTAAATCAAAGACAGGCGAAGAATCTGCTCGTTGTTATTTTAAATTTGTATCAATTTTTGGTCCGTCAAAGCAACTGCTTTCCGACCAAGGGAAAGAATTTTTGAATGAAACAGTTGACAATATGTTAAAACTGACAGGAACAGAGCGGCTAACAACCTCACCTTACCAACCTCGGACAAACGGGGCTACCGAAAGAGCAAATCAAACAATCATAAATTGTTTACGAAAACACGCCGAAAATAACGCAAAAATTGGGATAAATGGCTTGATTACATCCAACTTGCATACAACTCCAGAATACATTCGAGTACAGGTTTTACACCATATGAACTCATGTTTGGTAGAAAAATAAATGGTTTTGAAAAATGGGTAGATGAAAAGGAAAGTCAGCAATCATTAGAGCTATTGAGAAGAGCAATGCAAATAAAAAACATGTATGAAGTCGAGATACCAAAGGCCAAACAAAACATTGAGAAATCTCAAGAAATCCAAAGAAGAACGCAAGATAAAGAAAAGAACATTATCTTGGAATCGTTGGAACCTAATAGTAAAGTTTTTCTAAAAGTCTCGATGATTCAGGGTAAGTTAGAACCACGATTTAGAGGACCTTATACGGTGGTTAGAAGAACAAGAAAAGGAAATTACATTTTAGCTAATAGTAAAGGTGTCGAAATGAAACAAAGTTATCCACTAAATAAACTTAAGATTGTCTCAGATGCAGTAATTGATAATAACGAATTCTATGACATTGAAAAAATATTAAAAGATAGAACTCGACGGGGAATGAAAGAGTATTTTGTAAAATGGAAGGGTTTTCCAGATGAGGAAAATTCATGGGTAAAAGAATCGGACTTTGTATCTATGGATTGTCTGGACGATTATCTGAAAGAAAAGTCAAAAATGGATACGATACCGATAAATAGAGTCAATTGCAAGTTAAAGTTATCTCAGAACTTAGTTATGATACTTGCTCTTTTCACAATCCTTTTACCACTTACTTTTGGTAAAAGAATAGAAGGTTCGTTTGAATACTGTACTATCGATAAAAATAGTCCAAGATTCTCAATATCGAGGAATTGTGCAAGATCTTTAGAAGAGGTACAATCAATGGGATACAAAAATTATTTCGTATTAGGGATGAGCAAGTATTCAGTGGATGGCTATGGTTATAAGTGTACTAGAAAAGAAGTGAAAATCACGACTTTTAAATCGTTCTTTGGAGCAAGATCAATGAACAGAGATACATCAGATGAAGTCATTTCAAAAGAAGAATGCTTGGCCATGGTTATATCAAAGAAATGTCACAAGAATCAAATGGTTTGCGACGGGGACCGTTGTAGCTTTGAAGGGGAGCCTTATTTTGAATATAGGTGGTTAGAGGAAAGGGTGTATGTCTCATACCAATGTTCCACAATAAAAGTCCAAATAAGAGGGTATTCTCTAAATGACAAGCTTTTTGAGAGGGCAAATAACCAATGCACCGCGAAAGAGCTCTTTTGTCAAGTTGGCAAATCGACGTATATTTGGAACCCTGATATAATTCACGAATGTCCTTTAAGGTATGTTGAGAAAAAGAAATTCAAAATTGATGGAAATGTGGCCATTACTGAAAATCAACTTTTTCAAATAGAGAAGAAAGTTTCATATTGTAATATAAGTTTATGGTCAACCTCAGAAGGACTGTACCTCACAGAGGATAAGTTGGCTGTGAACTTACTCCCTTTAAGCAACGACATCAATGTAGAACTAGATCTAATTCTTTCGGATGTCGACTTTAAATCTTATGGCCTACTTCAAATAATTAATAAACTATCTTGGAAAGTTCATCAGAAATACTGTATTATGTTAAATATCATAATAAACGACTTTAGAGAGGATACAGGAAATTTTCTTAAAATTAACAATACGATCATTTATAATAATAATGGAGAACTCGTTGTATCTAAATGTCAAAAAGTAAACAATATTGAGATCATTAATCAAGAGAAGAACTTCAAACACATCCAAATAACATTTAAATTAAATAATGAGTCTAGATACGGTTTCCTTACAAATAATGGAATTATAACTAATCAATCGGAGATGTCATACTCAGTAGGACCTAGCTTATTTAGCATTTTGTCAGGGAAAATCATAATTTCAAAAACAGGAATTAAAGTGAATATCCTTGAATCAAAAAGACAGGTTTATGAGGATATGTTTGGTATTGATTCATATAATTATAGTTTGAAACTGAGTCATAATCCGGAAATACTAAATAACCTTGATCTAAAAAAGGAAATCGACAAATATATTATTCAAAATGAAGCTAATAGGATTATTCAGTCGGCGAAAAATGATTTTGTCTCTAGCGAAACATCAAATTTTATAAAAAATATTATTAGCAATATTACAGAATGGTCAAAAAGCTTAAGATTTTGGTTAATTATATCAATGAGTGTATGTTTATTAGTTCTGAGCTTTATCATTTGTTGTGGCTTACGTCGAAGGCTTAGAAGAAAAGCCAAAACAACTAGAGAAAAGGGAACAAAACAAGCCAATAATTTGATTCCACTATCAGACCAGCTGAAAATGATTTATCAACTGGAAAAAGCTAATTCTAAAATGTCAATAAAAGAAGCAATGCTATAAATTCGGGACGAATTTTTTCGACCGAGGGGCATATGTGATATGACACGCAGTCAAAGAACATTCTAAAATATTTTAATTATTTAAACATGCTCTCATCGAACAATCTTTTATGTTTTTAATTATTTAAGTTAAATAATAAGTTATCTGTTTTTTATTATTTTATATAATTTATGAATTTTAATATTCTATTACTTAGCTTTTAATGCTGAGTTTCCTAAATATTAATTAAGGAGAATTATTATAAATAGTCTCTACATTTTTATTGATGATATAATAAAGAAAATATAAAACAACGATCCACTTTAACTATCCTCCAGCCTCACAAATATAAAAGTTATAAATTTGAATTTGTGAATTAACTTAACCTGAATTATTTAAATTATTGACTGTTTTTGTCAAATAAATTAGAGATCAATCATTTTGATGTATATTTGATAATTAACCATTATTAGACATAACATGTCTAGTAATGTTAAGTATTTATTTCTTAAAAATTATCAAAATCATTAGATTAATTAAGTTTTGAAATTTTAAATGATCGTTTTGATCTATAAATTTGATCTGAAACTTCAATTTGCCGATTTCGGGTGTTTTTTACCATGAAAATGTTTGATGTCAACCAACCCACGACAACGTACCCCTTTTTTGTCCGAGCAAAGACTTAAATTTTTTTTTTAATTTTCTATATCTGGCTTCATATCAAAAAAATTATTTAAAGTCTTTGGTTGTCTAATGAAATATATATGCCAAATGTCAGAATTTTCTTGCATTTTTAGCATAAATGTTTTCACAATTCTTCTTCAGTATTTAAAATTTTAAAGCCTGGACTTAACTTCCATGTAATAATAATATTAATAAATGGACTTTTTATTTAATATTTTTTTAAAGATTATGGCAACGCAAAAAAATATAAAAAACCTAATTTTTTTTTTTGAAAATCGAGATGACTAGAAGTGCAAAAAGATAAAATTTATTCAAACGATGATCAAAAAACAGAATTGAAAAGGGGCCAATTCTTTTGCATGTGATGTAGACGGACGGAGATTAGATAAACATAAAAAGAGATTAATATTTTTATGCTTTTTTAAAAGCATTTGGTATATTTTTTTCTATTTTGATTTTGTTTTATTTCATTTAAATTCAATTTAAAAACTACTTCTCTGCTTCGATTCGAAACCATTATCTTAATAAAAGATAATTGTTTAAATCGATGCATTCATCACCGAAGTAGTTGGATATTTTTGTATCAAGTAAAAGGTACATACTTCTTTTTTAAGTTTTAAAACTTTATAGTGAACAATAGGCAATTTGAAAAATATTTATAAAGAATGATTAGCAAATCTTTCAAGATAATTTTTATTAACTTTTAGATTAAAATTAAGAATAATTAATTTTTTTATTTCATAAATTTAAAAATGCTCAAAAAAGATATAAAAAATGTCTAGGACCATATCACGTTGAATGCACCGGTTCTCGTCCGATCACCGAAGTTAAGCAACGTCGAGCCCGGTTAGTACTTGGATGGGTGACCGCCTGGGAATACCGGGTGTTCTAGGCTTTCTTTTTTATTTTATTCTAAGTTAATTAAAATTCTTATTATTTGACAAAAAAATGCTGCATTTTATTTTTTTTGCTTTTAATTAATAATAAAATAAATCTAAAATGTTGGTGCCCAAAATTAAAATGAATCTTTTTTTTACAAGAAATTATAATTTTTTTTGATTCTTGGTCTAATATTGGTATTAGATATCTAAGAAGTTTTTATAAAGTACACCATTAATTTAAATTTTGTGTTTTTTAAATACAATTTTTTTTTATTAAAAAATTTCATACGGATTTCGATTTTTTCTCGTTTTGAGCTCGTCTTACTTAACAAAGAAGAACCTAAAAAATCTTTTCAAGAACGTTTGATAAAATTTTTGTGTGCTTTATAAAATTCTTTATTTTTTAAAGCAAATATTTTGGAAAATATCCCAAGTCGATTAAAAATTTGATAATAAATATAAATATATAAGAATTCTATGGGTTTTGTGATGTTCAGTACAAAAGAACAGAACAAGGTGTAAAAAAATTAAATAACTTTTTTCTAAAAGTTTAAATTAATTCTGTGGATGCAGAATGGTGCAACATTCAAATTTGCATTAACTATAGAAGTCTGCTAATGATGTTCAAAATCTCTGCAAAATGCACTAGGCTTGATTATATTGAAATTTAATTTCTGCTAAACTCTGCAAAATTAGCAGACCTTGGTATTTGATGCAACTTTGAATGTTGCACTATGTTGCATTAACAGAATTAAGTTTAAACATTTAGAAAAAAATTTATTCATTTTTTTTTCATTTTTTTCTGTTCTTTTTATCATTTTGTTCTGAATTTCACAAAGCCAATTCTATGCAAAAAAGTAAATTTTGGAAAATTTTGATTAATGATCTTAAGTTATTATTGAATTTAATAATCTAAAAATGCTCAAAAAAGAGTAAAAAAATGTCTAGGACCATATCACGTTGAATGCACCGGTTCTCGTCCGATCACCGAAGTTAAGCAACGTCGAGCCCGGTTAGTACTTGGATGGGTGACCGCCTGGGAATACCGGGTGTTCTAGGCTTTCTTTTTTTAAGAGAATAATAAATTTTTTTTCTTATCAAAAAATATTCATTTTAATGTTGGGCACCAACATTTTAGATTTATTTTATTATTAATTAAAAGCAAAAAAAATAAAATGCAGCATTTTTTTGTCAAATAATAAGAATTTTAATTAACTTAGAATAAAATAAAAAAGAAAGCCTAGAACACCCGGTATTCCCAGGCGGTCACCCATCCAAGTACTAACCGGGCTCGACGTTGCTTAACTTCGGTGATCGGACGAGAACCGGTGCATTCAACGTGATATGGTCCTAGACATTTTTTTACTCTTTTTTGAGCATTTTTAGATTATTAAATTCAATAATAACTTAAGATCATTAATCAAAATTTTCCAAAATTTACTTTTTTGCATAGAATTGGCTTTGTGAAATTCAGAACAAAATGATAAAAAGAACAGAAAAAAATGAAAAAAAAATGAATAAATTTTTTTCTAAATGTTTAAACTTAATTCTGTTAATGCAACATAGTGCAACATTCAAAGTTGCATCAAATACCAAGGTCTGCTAATTTTGCAGAGTTTAGCAGAAATTAAATTTCAATATAATCAAGCCTAGTGCATTTTGCAGAGATTTTGAACATCATTAGCAGACTTCTATAGTTAATGCAAATTTGAATGTTGCACCATTCTGCATCCACAGAATTAATTTAAACTTTTAGAAAAAAGTTATTTAATTTTTTTACACCTTGTTCTGTTCTTTTGTACTGAACATCACAAAACCCATAGAATTCTTATATATTTATATTTATTATCAAATTTTTAATCGACTTGGGATATTTTCCAAAATATTTGCTTTAAAAAATAAAGAATTTTATAAAGCACACAAAAATTTTATCAAACGTTCTTGAAAAGATTTTTTAGGTTCTTCTTTGTTAAGTAAGACGAGCTCAAAACGAGAAAAAATCGAAATCCGTATGAAATTTTTTAATAAAAAAAAATTGTATTTAAAAAACACAAAATTTAAATTAATGGTGTACTTTATAAAAACTTCTTAGATATCTAATACCAATATTAGACCAAGAATCAAAAAAAATTATAATTTCTTGTAAAAAAAAGATTCATTTTAATTTTGGGCACCAACATTTTAGATTTATTTTATTATTAATTAAAAGCAAAAAAAATAAAATGCAGCATTTTTTTGTCAAATAATAAGAATTTTAATTAACTTAGAATAAAATAAAAAAGAAAGCCTAGAACACCCGGTATTCCCAGGCGGTCACCCATCCAAGTACTAACCGGGCTCGACGTTGCTTAACTTCGGTGATCGGACGAGAACCGGTGCATTCAACGTGATATGGTCCTAGACATTTTTTATATCTTTTTTGAGCATTTTTAAATTTATGAAATAAAAAAATTAATTATTCTTAATTTTAATCTAAAAGTTAATAAAAATTATCTTGAAAGATTTGCTAATCATTCTTTATAAATATTTTTCAAATTGCCTATTGTTCACTATAAAGTTTTAAAACTTAAAAAAGAAGTATGTACCTTTTACTTGATACAAAAATATCCAACTACTTCGGTGATGAATGTATCGATTTAAACAATTATCTTTTATTAAGATAATGGTTTCGAATCGAAGCAGAGAAGTAGTTTTTAAATTGAATTTAAATGAAATAAATAACAAATAAATTAATAATTTAAATGCTTTTGATAGAAACCGTGATTATTTCCACATTGATTACTTTTTAGCTGGCGGCCATTTGGTCGGTTCATTATAGGTCCGATTACTAGATCGCGAATAAATATGGCCTTGGAAAATAAAAAAGAAAGTCTAGAACATCCGGTTTTCCCAGAAAGTCAAAATTAGGTCATCATTTAAGTAAAAATATAAATTATTTATTGCGGCAGCCACATCAATTTTTAATGGAAAGTAAAGTTTAAAAATAAAATTGAGAATTAATCAACTTAAAATATTAACTAAATAAAAATTTAAGTGAAAACTTTTGACTTTAAGAAACAATCATGTTTTAAATGATTCATATCTCAGACATGGTTAACTTTTTGTGATATTTTCTAATATCTCAGACTAAAAAAATGCATTAATTTTTCCTCCTAAATTAAAAATATTATATTATATTTTTTTTGTTTTTTGATTCTCTACTGGCGGTGAACCAACATTTCGTTTTCTAGTGACTCGAACAGGCCCCTCAGGGTCAGTTTCAAAGTCTTTTCCGCAAACACTTTTATTTTATCTCAGTCCTATTTTAATTGACTTCGAATAATAATTTTTTATTTTAATGCTATAATGATTTTTTTAATCTATATTGCATTTTATTATGCGCTTTTAGAAAAAATAAAAACATGCTTAACTTAATTGTTTATATGCTATAAATTTTTTTTTATACGGCAAAAACCCTCGCCCTCAAACATTTAATGTTTCATTAAAAAAAGAAATAAAAATTTTTTTTTCGTTATTTTTATTTAAATTTTAATTAATTAAGTTTTGATCATTTGATCATGATCATGAACTTCAAGTTACCCTTATAGCAAAGAATGAAAATTATTTTTGATTACAAAAAAATTTATTTTAAAAAATCTTAAGTGAAATTATTTAACAAAACTTCGAATTGAAAATATTAAACAAAAACTTTAAAAAAATATTTACAAATTCTCTAATTAACCACTGTCAATTCATCGAAACTATTTTTTAAAAGCACAAATATCAATGAGATATTATCAGTTGAACCGTGCTCCTTGGCATACATAACCAAAAATTCAGCTATGTTATTACAATTTCTATTCTCATAAATTAATTTTGTTAATAATTTATCATTTACACTTTCCCAGAAGCCATCACAAGCTAAAATAAAGTAATCCTCGCTTCCATCTAAGTCAAAATGCACGACATCCGGTTCACTTGTTATTCCGAAGGACTGATACTGAACATCTCCAAAAGATCGTGATACCGACAGTGAGCCATTTACTCGCCATGTATTCATTTCATAGCTAACTGTTCCTCCACAAGATTCAATTCTTATTTTTTCGCTTTCTATTTCAGGTCTATGAATAGGACTCAGAAATTTTATTTGGCCATTTTTTACCAAAAAAAATTGACTATCTCCACACCATGCTACTGTCAGACTCTGATTTTCTGTTGCTTTTTCCTCTGAAATTATAGCGACACAAGCAGTACAACCGCTTTTGAGGGATTCGTTTATAGCTTTATATTTAAACTTTTCATTTATAGAGCTAAAACTTTTTTTAATTATTTGATTAATGTTTGGCTCTGAACTTTGAAAGTCTTGCATAATTGAAAATGGTAGATGGGTGCTCACATATTGGACGCAATCGCTGCCACAATGGCCATCATAAACAGCGAATATTGAACTCAGCTTTTTTGAGTTTGCTTCATCTTGGGAATTTGACGAGCAAAAATTTGTCAGTACATCAATATTTTCTAGTATTGAAGTACGGTCCTCCATAGTCCTTCGCTTGTTTTTTAGGCCGTATTCATAAAAAATTGTTTTCTTTTATAAAACAAATTAAAAATAAATTAATAAAAATTTATGAAAAAAAATTACATTTTTAGAATTTTTATCCGTTCGATTGATTGAAAAAAGCAAATTGTCTATATTCTGATTGTTAAAATTGGAACGTTCATTAAGCCATTCTTTTATTATGCTTGATATTGAATTTCTGAGATAAATTACCAATTTTTCACGAGTAAAATCTTTCAAGAAAATGTAGTTACATAAATAAATATATTTTTAATAAGCAGGGTTGGTCAAAAAGTCAAAATCAGACTTTGAATTTAAAATTTGACAGTAAGGTTTAATTAAAAACTAGAATTTACAACAATGTAAATAATTTTTAATTTAAGCTTTGATTTTATCGAAAATGAATATAATTTTTATCCAAATTAATTAATTTTTCTTTCGAAAAGAAACCAAAAAACAAAAAAAATAATACAGTCAAAGTACAGACTTGAATTTTACTTGAAAAAACTTTTAAAAGTGCAGTTAAACAAAACAATGGGAAAGGACAAACTAATGATTTCTAATACCATCAAATCTTAATTTTTTTTATTTGTTTTTAATTAACAATTATGAATAGCTAATTCTGAAATTGATCAACTCTTCAGAATTTTATTTTTTGAAAATTATTTTCTATTGTTTTTTAAAATACCTAAAATTTGTTAACAAATTAACTTTTCTTTTAAACAGACTTGTTTAATTAACATTTCCAAAGCTAAAAAACAAGTTTAAATCTTAATTAAAACAAATAAAAATTAAAAATTTAGCTTCAAGTCAAAGTGTGGTGCTGAAAAAAAGTCTAAATATGCCTTTGTAAGAGATTAATTGAGTAGAAAGACTAAAATTTCCATCTATTGTCATTGAAACTACAAAAATCGACCATGTTTCTTTATTTTATAAAAAGATTCCTTTATATATAGTTTATTGAACATAATAGAATGAAAATAATTATGCGGCTTAACTTAATTTAAATGTACTTTATGTAGTTTTCTGATTGAAAAAGCTTTAAATAAAAATTAAAAAAAAATTATTTCATAAATTTAAAAAAAATAAAAAATTAAAACTTAAAAGAATTATTTAAGTTTTGTTTAAACAAAATGGTAGAAAAAGCCGGTTCCTGATCGTAGCTCCGGTTTAGGAAAGGGGTTAATTAGAATGAAGAGATTTTTTAAATAATTAAAATTGGAAGATGCATTAAAAATACTAGGTAAAAATAATACATGAGCTTATATGGCATCAAGTGCATAAGGTACGTAAAAGTCAAGATAAATGGTAAGGTTTGATTATAAGATTAGGACATACATAAATGACTCATTGACAATACTTCAAAAACTTAAAAATAGAATATAACCAAAATGATTTAAAATGTATCCTATATTTTCAAATAAAATTAAAATTTTTTTTTATCTAATTTCTTTCTTTTTAAAAGCTAAATGAAAATTTAAAAAAGTATCTTGATTTTTTAAAAGGGAAGTATTTTTTAAGTGCAAATGAGTGCAGAAAAGCCAAGTGTTTTACATGAAAATTTTTTTTGGTGAAAAATTTTGAGAATTTTTGCAAATTTTTTAGTCAAGTAGATATTTTTTCTTATTTCCTAAATTCAAATTAAAAACTAAATTGAATTCTCTTAATTTATTGATTCGAATATTAATTTAGAGAAAAATCTTCTTTTTTTTTGCATTGTATAAATTTAAAATTTTAATTATATTTTGACAATATTTTTAAAAAATCTCAACATTACTGAATTCACATAACTTTTATTTTTTATGAAAAAATTATTTGTCATAAAATTGACTTTTTTTTCTAATTTTCCTTTTAAAAAAAAAAAAATCTATTTATTCTAAATTCTAGATTGTTTTGCCCTATCATTAATAAATAAATTCTAAACTTAAAAAATTTACTTTTAGAACCATCATCATTTTGATTTGACATTGATAAATCAGTGACAATCTCTTGGAAATACTTGTTTGAATAATACCAAGCAATTCTTTGACTCAACCAGTACGGGATCCGCCTAGAAAGAGTTTTTTGAAAAAAAATTTAAAAATTCTATTAAATGAATTACTGATTAGTAAGCAGATCAGTAATAATACATGTTGATTCAATGCATAATTCATCGAAATAGACTGATGAATAGTAGGTTGGTTGGCGTAGGTTTTTATCGACTTGAATTCCGCTCTCAATGAGTTTGACAAGTAAGTTTAGATTTTCGTTTTCGTTCGACATTGTCTACCTTTGCAATGAATGACTTACCGGGATTAGAACTGCTTAAAAATTTCAAATCACTTTTTATTAATCCCTTCATAAACAACAAATTATCAAAAATCCGCTGATATTTGAATGTCAAAAGTTCGAAAATGCATTAATCTTGATTCGACTTGGTCAATTAGACAAATGAACGGACCAAAAATTTGTTTGAAAAAAATAAGATTATGATTAATTTTAAATGAAAAAAAAATTATTTATTTAAATCTGAATTATGTTTTGCTTTTAAAAAATGTTAATAAATAAAAATAAAGACGGCATCTTTTTTTTTGTATAAAATAATTTATGAATTTTTAAAAATCTAAAAAAATTGAAATTACTTTAATTTTAAAACCAAGCCAGATGCACAAATAGAAGTCTATTTTTGTCTAAAGATTGTCGGTGATGAAGCTTCCAAGGCTCCTCATTCGCGGTTTCCACTAGAATCCTCACATGTTAGCATTCTCCTTGGAGGTCTGAGACCATCAAAAAATTCTCTCTACCTTAATTGTCACTGATGAATACTCCTAGGCTCCTCATTCGCGGTTTCCACTAGAATCCTCACATGTTAGCCACTTCCTAGGACGTCTGAGGCAATTAATGACAAAAGAGTGATCAATTCATAAATCTTTTTTATTTGAATAGATATTAAAAATAAGTTTTTAATTTGTTATTCTTAACCTATTTTTTTTAAATTTGCACCCACAAATTAAAAAAATAAATGTGTTTGGTTGTGTCGAACTTGGTTTTTTAATAGATGGACTCTTGGAGATATTTAATTTAATTTGGAAACTAAAAATAAAATTATCTTCCAAACTGAAACTGCATTTGAAAATAGACTTCAAATAAATATGCTACTGGTTAAATAAAAATCGAGAGTTATTCAGAGATTTTAAATATTTGTTTAAAGCATTTTTAAAATCTTTTTTTTCAATATTTGTTCTTTTTATTAAAAGAATAGATAATTAGATCGTAGATATCATGGGATTTAAATAGAAATATTTTTTGAGAGTCTTGAAATCCTCAATAGAACTACTTTTAAAAATTTATAAAAATCATTAACCATTCTCCAAATTTAATCTCTCTTAATGGTATAATTAGAAATGCTAATTGCTATAATAAATTTTGCCTTCTCCATTGGAAAGCCTTTGATATCTACAAAAATAAATTAACAGAATAATAAATTGGTTTAGAGATATATGCGTTGAGAAATAATTAAATTTGGTAAATTTTAAAATTTACATAACATAACTTTAAAAATCTAAATAAATTTAATTTATAATTTTTCATAATTTTTTTTTTAATTTAAAATTTAAAAATGTTTCAAATAAAAAAAGGAAAAATTTCAAAAATAATTTTATCAACGCGAAGATTTCGTCTAGAACCGAAGCATTGTAATCCAATATCCGATTTTTTAAAGGATTTATTAACAAGTTCATTAATAACTGTTTTGATATACTTCGTTTTATTTCTATTTATCTCCTTTTTTATTAATTTCAATTTATTTACCGATCCATCTCAAGAAATTCAAAATTTAAATCTATGCTTAAACGAAGAAAAGATCGAGTCCAGTGATCTGATAGAGCTTAGTAGCAAAATAGTCCAAGCTCTCTCAGAACAAAATCAAAAATATTTTTTATGCTATCGATCTCTTATTTATATTTTGAAGGTAAATATGCGAACTTATGACAAAAATTTTCTGGATTTATGCATTTATGACTCTAATTCGACAGCTCATGATATCAAGTCTAATATTCACTATTCATTTGGCTATTCAAATTTAGCAATTGTGTGGTCAGACTTGGAAAAACATGACTCTGAATTTAGCCATGAATTCAACTCTTTTTACGGCTATTACAAACTTTCATACCGAACTGCAGAAGTTTATCTTTACATGTTCATTAAAGCTCCATCTACTCGACTTGAATTCGAATCGATGACACGTTCAGGGATATTATACACTCAATTTGACCATGTAATCAAAAAATTGTATTCGTCTTCCAAAGAAGTGAATTCAAGAAATAGAGTTAGTCTTTTAAACAAGATTCCAAGTTATATGGTTGATGAAATGGTATTTAAAGTAAATATAAGTAGCAGCTACATATATCTGCCAGTGGATCCCTTCAATTTGATTATGTATTTTTACCCAAATATTTGGCAACTACCAATATTAGATGATTCAATAAATAAATGTACATTTTAATTATTTTTTATTTAAATAATTTTTGATAAATAAATTTAAAAAAAACAAAAAGTTTAAAAAAAAATTTTCAAAATATAATCTGTAGTTTAAATTATTTTTTAAAAGACCCTCAAACCTCAAATTTGAAAATAAAATAAATTCTTAGTTCAAATATTCAATTATAAAATTAGACATTGAGTGAATGTTTTCGGTATAAATGGAATAAATGTAATTTTAATATAAAATTTGAAACGAAAATGAAGCATCGAACAGTTCCATTCCTTGAAAAAATTTAACCATGTTATAAATTCAGAAATTTTTTTTGGATATTTCAACATTTTAACATACTAATTATCAAAATTAGATAAAATAATGAGACTTGAAGTAAATGTCGTTAAATTTATTAAATGAAAATTTAAAAAAAATTGAATTTCAAGTGTTTTTCAAAGATTATAGAAATTAAAAAGAATCTTGTGACATTTTTAATTAAATCAATGATAAAATATAATTTAAAAAAATAGTTAAATTGAAATATTAAATTCAAATGAATTCTTGTCGTCATTCAAGCCAAAGTAAAGTCACTGATTTAAAAGATATATGCCAGAAAATGTTTTTTTCATGGTATATTAGATAATTCATATTAGAAAAGATGGCGAATAATAAGTAATTTGAAAAGTTTTTTAATTACTAAAAAAATCGAATTGATTTATTTTTTGATCGAATTTCTGAATAAACTGCAATAACAAGAGTATAAAAAAATCAATCAAATTCTAAAGTGGTTCTTACCTTAGATGGCTAATCTGGTTTCATTTTTGCTGGTTTATTTAAATTAACTAATTCGTATTCAGCTTTCCTTTTTCTTAGACGTCCACGACCTCTTTTTCCTTTAGCCTCATTTTCAATGCTAATTTCTAGTTGGCATTCATTACATTTAAGATTCTGTGAACCAGTTTTTGAAATGTTTCGATGTAAATCGTTCCTGAGAAATGCTTCAAGTTCAGTATTATTGGTAAATACCTTAACTTTATCCCATTCTAACTTTTTTTTTGGCATTTTTAATTTTTTAAAGTAGTTTTAGAAAAAATAGTAGCTTTACTGCAAATTTTTTTTACTATAGTTGGAAATGTTATACTTAAAAAAAAATAAATTTATGCAACATTTTATTTTCTTATTCTATTAAGTTTTTCTTTGTTCTATAGTTTTTTTTTTTCGTCAAAAGCCATCGTCCGTATACGTACATTAAAACTTTATCATATTATCACTAACAACAGCTCAAATATAAAAATAATTAAACTAATATTAGTATAGAAATCTTTTTTTTATTAAAAAATTTAAAATTTTACTTATTCACAAAAAAATACCGCATATGAAATTATTTAAATGTTTATTTTGACAAAAAGCAAGCAAATGATAATAGAAAATAAATATAATTCTATTTTTATCAAAAAAAGGAATTTTAATTAACTTAGAATAAAATAAAAAAGAAAGCCTAGAACACCCGGTATTCCCAGGCGGTCACCCATCCAAGTACTAACCGGGCTCGACGTTGCTTAACTTCGGTGATCGGACGAGAACCGGTGCATTCAACGTGATATGGTCCTAGACATTTTTTTACTCTTTCTTGAACCTTTTTAAATTTTTCTATTCAAGAAATAAATTATCTTTAATTTTAGATTTAATGCCAAAATATAATAAAAAAATCAAATTTTAAAGTTAATACAAAATTTCTTAAAAGATTTTTGAATTCTTTTTTATAAATACAGCTAATAAATGTTTAATCATCACATTAAAGTTTTATTACTTATATAAAGAAGTATGTACCTTTTACTTGCTACAAACATATCTAACTACTTCAATGAAGAATGCATCGATTAAACAATTGTCTTTTATCAAGATAATTGTTTCTAATCGAAGCAGAGAGGTAGTTTTTAAACAAATTTTTAAATGAAATAAAACAATATCAAAATAAGTTAAAAAAAAGTATCATATACTTTTTAAAAGCATAAAAATATTTTAAAAATCGAATTTTAAAAAACTTTTTTTAACACAAATCTTTAAAATGAGATTTTTATTCCTATTTTAAAAAAAATATCCCTACTGGAATAAGATAGTGGACTTAGAAATCTTCAGGATTCGTCCGTTTCATTTTGTAATTAATTTATATATATTTAAAATAACGTAAAACGGGGTAAAACCAATCATTTATTGATATGTCGAGATTTTTTTTAATTAAATTATCTTTAAATTATGAGAAGCTATTTTAATTTTAATTTTTCTAAAACAAGAGAAAATCTGCTACAAAAGTGTTAAATCAGGTTATTTTTTTAAGTAATGTTTGACAAAAAAATCGCCGAAGTTATGCAATTTTTTAAATTTTCAAAATAAATTGATTTTTTAATAATTAAACTTCTTACAAAACACCGAAAAAAAAATTTATAAATACTAATAATCAAAAATACACCAAAAAATATAATTGATTAAGATTGATTTAAAATTTAATGAGAAATTAAAAAAAATCTTTTTTAGTAAAAGTAGGGGTAAAACCAATTAAAAGAAATATTAAACTAATTAATATAAAACAACGACACATATCTAAGACCATATTATGTCCTCCTTTTTTATGATTAAATGGATTTAAACATTCATTACGTATTGTAGAGATATTTTGAAAATTTTTCCACCCTCAGCTGATTTTAAACCCTCAGTTTTCTACTTGCATGACTAACACTTAAACCATTTGGCTATAATAAAAAATTAGAAAAAGAAATAAAATTAAGAAAAAGTCAAATGATTTAATAAAAGAAAGCCTAGAACACCCGGTATTCCCAGGTGGTCACCCATCCAAGTACTAACCGGGCTCGACGTTGCTTAACTTCGGTGATCGGACGAGAACCGATGCATTCAACGTGATATGGTCCTAGACATTTTTTATCACTTTTTTTGAGCATTTAAAAATTTTTTTTTTTTAAAAATTCGAAAAATAAAATATTCTTATTTTTAATCTATTTAAAAGTTAATGAAAAATGTCTTGAAAGATTTGTTAAATAAATTTTATAAATATCTTTTCAAAATTGTTTAAACTTCACTTAAAGTTTTATTACTTATATTAAGAAGTATGTACCTTTTACTTTTAAAAACCAATCCAACTACTTCAATGAAGAATGCATCGATTAAACAATTGTCTTTTATTAAGATAATTGTTTCGAATCGAAGCAGAGAAGTAGATTTTTTAATTGAATTTAAATTAAAATATTATTTTTATCAAATATTTAATAGTTTTCTTTGATTTAAATATTATTTTACAAATTTTGTTATGCTTGTAAATATTTTTACGAATATTTTTTTATTTTTTAAATTTACATATTCAAATAAATTTCAAATATTTCTCTTTTCTCTAATAAATTGACATAAAGCAAAAAATCGAAGGCATGCTCTTTTAATAAATGAGAACATATAAAAGGAAGGAAGCCTTTTTCAATTGTAAATTGAATTAATAAAAAAGACTTTTATTCCTTTTAATTTGTTTTTTGATTTTTTTGTTATGAAAATATGTCTACGATCAAAAAAGTTTTTATCGTATTGCCTCTCTATCGACAAAATCACTTAATTTATGATTTTTTGAAAAAATCGTAACCAATTTGAAAATATCTCACTTAATTTAGAATAAAAAATACTTTTTTTTTACGTTTTTAAAAAAATAAAAGTAAAATTCGAATGTAAAATTAAAAAATAAATAAAACTTTTAAAAAAGGTTTGATATTTTTTTTTTTTAATTTAATAACATCTAAAAAATATTTAATTAAAGTTTTTCCGATCTATTTTAAAAATAATGAGTAGCACTTATTTTATCCGTATATTTTTAAAAAATTAATAATGAAAAGTCCTTTATAATAAAGAATGATATTCAGTTTAGTGAGAGGATTTTCATTTTATTTCATTTAAAATTTGTTTAAAAACTACTTCTCTGCTTCGATTCGATACCAATATCTTATTAGAAGATAATTGTTCAATCGATGCATTCTTCATTGAAGTAGTTGAATATTTTTTTAAAAAAATTAAAAAATACATACTTCTTTTTTTAAGTATTAAAACTTTAAGTGAAGTTAAAACAATTTTGAAAAGATATTTATCAAAAGAATGGAAAAATCTTTCAAGATATTTTGTATTAACTTCTAAATTTTTTTTCTAATTTAGGATTAAATAAGACTTGTTTATAAGTCAAAGTCACAAAAATTTAAGCCAAAGTTATGACTTCACTTAAAATTTTTATCAATGCCTGCTTCATCAAGACCAGTTAAAAGAATTTTTTTCTAAATCTGGTTACATTAACAGACCACATAGGTCAAGATTAACAGCCAGGAATTTGGAAGTAACTACTTTATTGGTATAAAATATGGATTTATTAAGTCATTGAATTAACTTGACTTAAGACTTGTGACTTAAAAACAATTCTAGATTAAATTATAAATAATTTATTTTTTGAATAGAACGAGGTTTAGACTAAACGTCACAGAACGTTAAAGAACCTTTCTTTTTTTGATCCCTTTTATTTGAGATCAAAGTTAAAATTAATCTCAATTTTTTTTTTGTTCCAAAAAAGTCTGAAAGTCGATTTTTTGCCATCTAGTCAACAACGTCTAGTCAATTTAGATTTCAAGATTTTTTCAAAATTTTTTCGACTGCTTAATTTTTTTTCATTTATTGGTTTATTTACTAAGCTTTATAAAGTGCTTATAAATTGATAAGCGAAACCCATTTCGATGAGTACAATGATATGGGTTTAATTTTGTAATTAGAAAAAATTAAAAATGATATAAGCTCATACTATTTAAATCTTTTTTACATTTAAATCCATGTCAAAAAAAATGCTTTATAATCTATTTTAGATTCCATTTTACGTTTCTGATGTAGTAATATGGGCTAAAAGTAATGGAAAAACATTGATTGAAATATTTACCGAGTTCAGTGCAGCTCGAAATATTAACAAAATTT
Organism: Brachionus plicatilis; assembly: GCA_010279815.1. Lineage (NCBI taxonomy): Eukaryota > Metazoa > Rotifera > Eurotatoria > Ploima > Brachionidae > Brachionus > Brachionus plicatilis. The sequence goes on from QEOQ01000191.1 coordinate 663,690, forward strand.
TAATTTTTATTAAACGAATTATGCTTTATTCGTTTAATAAAATGTTTTTATAAAGATTTCTTACGTTCAAAAAATGTCAGTCTAAATAAATCAAAATTCAAGACGGTTATGAGAGAACTCTACTCTGAATGTAAATCAAACAATTAAATAAAATAAATTTACTTAAATATACTAAAATTATGTACTTTCTTTATTTTTGTATTTTTTTTCTAATTTTTTCTATTAAATTGGATACTGTTTTTTATTTTTACATCATCCATGAGTCACTTGAAATAAATTTTAAAAAAAAATTCAATTAGATAAAAATATTATTGTAATTAAATATTTTTATTTAAATTAAAAAATTTTGTAAAATAATTGTAAAAATACCATTTGCTTTTACTTGTAACTTTAAATTTTGATAATTTTATTCTTTTCTTAATAAATTTATAGTTTATAATTTTATTTTTTATCAGTTAAAATAATAAATATTTGAAATTATAAAAAACTTTCGAAATAAAAAGCCGAACATTAACCGGAAAAATTTTTTGGAAATCTATTCAAAAATATGTTTCGAAAAAACGACGAAAAAATTGTCAATCTTCAACGTTTTTTTTTCGCTGGCTGTTTTCGTAAAATTTTTGATTTTTTTTGTTTTTTTAGATGACTGTGTAATATGCTGAATAGTTATTAAACGGTTAAAATTCAAATTGTTATAAAATTCAAATTACGGATAAGGGTGTTCAAACTAATTTCTGATAATTGAAGGGAATTTTTAAAATATTTTAATGAAGTTCGGGATAAAAGGAGATTTTGTGATTGGCAAGTATTTAGAAAAAAAATTGAAAATACTTTTATAAATATATGTAATGCTTGAATGATTTCATATTTAAAAGGCCTGCTGATAATGTTACATCAATTCTTCAGTCCAATCTTAAATCATCAATTTTCTTATGAGTCATCACGGCATAGCAAATGCTATCAATTGGCCGAAAAGAATTCGGAATGTGTTTTTTTTTAGTAAATGGGCATTTCTTCCTTAGCTATGACGAGATTATAATTGATCTTAAAGTTCCTCATTGCATTTTTTCTTTATTTTCCTCGATTTTTGATTAAAATTGTTGAAAGTATCTTGGCAAATTCATGAAAAAAAAAACAAGAATCAAAAAAATGTCAAATTAAAACTTACTTTTTTAGTGTCCTTGAGAATTGTGGAATGTTTTTTTTTGGAATAAAATTGCTTTGAACCGAAAAATTACTCTTAATATCACTTCCAAATTATCAATTATCAATAAGACAAAATTAACATGGATTCATTTTTATAAATTGTGTCTTGAATTATTTAAATGCCAAAAACAATTTTCATAAATTACTAGGAAATCATTCTAGGAATTACTCTCGGGTGGGAGAGTAATGTTGAGAGCAATTTTTATCAGGAGCAGAGCAAGTTATTTAAAATTTTATAAAATCCGATTAAAAAATTACGACTTCACGAAATTTAAGAATATTAAAAAAAAGAAGAATTATTATAGCAGGACGTCTGCTGTCGTCACTGCTTGAGGAACTTCGTTCCTCTATAGCATTAATTACTACAACAACTACTACTACTAAATTTTATTTTAATTGACGATTAAATATTTTTATAATTTACTTTAAATCAAAAATAACGCATTAATATTTACTCCAAAATAATTAGATTAGGCATTGTGGCAAATTTTTTTTATAATGTAAAAAATTTTAGTGGAGCGTTCAAGCAGCAAGTTTTGGTTAGCTCGGAATTTAAACAATTGATATTAAGTAAAAAATATGAAGTGTTTTGGTGTAGAAATATTGTGTTTTAGAATTTTGAGGATCTCAAAACCATTAAATTGCTTGGTAATGTATGAATAATATGATGAAAAAAGCCACACATAAAAGAATCCAAATATATAGAAAGTTGCCATCATTTAAACAGTAGATAATGCTTTTTCTAATTGTTACTATTTGAGATAATTCAAAAGAAATTAATGTGTTCATTTTGTTACTGCTTGTTATGGTGTAATTTATACCAGCTGAAATGGTCGTATTATTGCTGGTCATATTTGTGATGTTATCATTGCTTATTTCAGGAAAAAACTTATCTAAGCACTCCTCTTTTCCCAGTTCATTTTCAAATGTTATTAAGGAATTGTCAATAAATATTTTATTTACCGAATAAAACTCTTTAAAACACTTCAAAGTATCCAAGTCAGTGTAATTTTTCATGATCAGATTACCAATTACGGTAAAATTTTTATCTACATCATAACTTTTGATACTGTTATTGAATATTGTATTGTTTCTTTGAAATTCAATACTTAAATAGGGAACAGAGGCTAGATTTCCAAATACATTTGGAAAATTTTCCAAATAATTATATGCTAGATTTATTTTAAATTTTTTATGGCTTTTTGAGTTTCCAAAGTAAATGATCCTAAATGTTGTTAATTTATTATGATTGAAATTTAAATCAGAAATTGAATTTGAATCGAATTTTATTATTTCAATTGTTTTAATTTGGTTATAGTTTAGGACGACCATGGATAAATTTTTGAATTTATAGAAAAAATCAGTTTTAATGAAATCTATTTGATTGCAATAAAAAATCAATTTTTCGACTGAGTCTGGCAATAGGTAGTCTTTTTCGAGTTTTGATAAATTGCTCCACACAATTCCATAAAATTTTAAACTCTGAATTTTGTTTGCTTGTACCAACTCAGTCAAATCAGATGATTCTATTCTAATAGATTTTTTGGTCGAAAAAAAATTAACATCGTGGATTTTTCCTTTTTCAAACTTAAATTCTTTCAAAATAATTACAGGGTTCATTTTATTATTTAAACAATTAATCATCTCTGTTTTGGTAAAGTAACTTTGATTTCCCAAAAAACGATCCTTATTTGAAGATGTACTTATGGAAAAGATACATTTTGCATCCAAACCAATCACGAAATAATCAAAAAACCAAGCTGTTGTTAATCTTAAAACTTAAAATAGGAAAAATCAAATAATTTAAATTTTTTAATTAATTTAGATTTGAAAATTTTCAGTCAAGTTAAAGAATTCCTTAGGAATAATAGTAATGCAGTCGACTCGCGTTAAATAGAATGATCTTGTTCAAAAACTCTCTTGTAGTTCCTATCATATGAAAGAGTTATACAATTAGAATTAAACAAAAAAGATGGTTAAATCCATTAGAAATGATCAGCTAGAAAACAATCTCTGATTTCTCGATTTAAAAACTTATGAAATAATTTTTGTAAGAGCGATTAGGTAAGGTTTTATTTTAAAAAAAAAAATAACTCGAAATGAAGAACACTTACATCGATTTTATATGATCGAATATATTTTATAGGTTTAAAAAACAAGTCGTTCTTTTAATGCAACTCAACTGTATTTTTATTAACATTTTTCTGAAAATTCACAACAAAACAAAAAAATAAATAATTTAAAAACCACTTACTTAAATTGTAAAAATTAACCATTTAGAAATATAAAATTTTAAAAGATTTAGAAACAATTTTAATTATGTTTAATCAAAGATTTTTTATTTCCATTACCAAGACTCTTAATAAAATTAAAAATTTTTTCATTTTCATATTATCAGTTTTTAATTTTTGAAGTTAAAAACTGATTTAAATTTCTCTGCACGATTGTTACGATTTGAAAATGCCCAAACAATTTTTGTAAGAAATTTACAAGAATAAGTAATAAATTCAAAATTTTTTAACACTCGAATGCCTTCGCGTTGTACACACCGCTAACTTGTATGCCATTGTCGTCACAAACAGCCAGCGAAAATGTCAAATTAAGCACGTGACTATTGATAAGCGCTTTTAACGGCGACACATCGGTTGCCATGGCAACCAGTGCCAGCAAAAAGCCGGCGCCTCCCAAACTCTGCACACTCTTGCTCATTGGCATCGGCTGAAACAACCGCACGCCCACATAGCCGGTCACTACGCCGCCCACCGTCCTGGACGCGCCCTGCAGCTTCACGGCCGTGTTCGACAGCACTCGCAACGGCGTCAAACTCTCATTGCTCGGTATGTTCAATTATTTGTCAGCTAGTGCTCAGCTCTAGCGAAATGGTAAATTTCGATCCAGACATGATGTATTCCTGTTTGATAATGAAGTTCGCAGTTGGTGTAGCTACTATCTATTTGGAAACTGTTTTGTGCCAGAAAAAAGAAGTATTGTGTTGTTGGGTCAGCCTGCTGAGGTCGGATTGGACCGGTTTTTGGCGATTTGATGTTTTATTCTGGCTTGTTGAATGCCAGTTGGACTTGGATGTGTATGCGGACAGAGTGAGAGCTATTGAGGCCTTGGTTGGCACAAGAGTGCAGATTGGAGAGGTAAAAGTAAAGATAAAAAATTGTTCACAGGCTTTTACGGGTCAATTGCACCAGCTTTTGGATCTAGGCACTGTTGATTTAAATATTAAATTGCTAAATTTTTTTTTTAAATTCATTTAAATTAGATTATATATGCATTTTTTTAAAAATTTTTAAAGTTTATAAAATTAAAGAAAATTTTCTTAATTTAATTTTTTGAGAAAAATAAAAAATTTTAGTTTCAATTTATTTATTTATTTGAAAAATTAAATTTTGGCTGAGCTTCGAAGATTATTGCTTTTAAATTTTTACCTTTTCTTACGTAATTTTACGTAAAAATACAAAATTTTAATGGTAATATTTGGTAAATTTTTGTTACTAAATATAACTTATTAGTTATTTTGAAACAAAATGAAAAAAAAACTTTGATTAGGGTCATCTGTAAATTCTTTGTTTATTTTTGCTCAAAGTTTATTTGTAAAATCTCTTTGAGTGAAAACTACCGTATTCCTTTGTTCGATAATGCAGCGCCACAACCTAGAACACATCATTGGCGCAGGCGCTATACTAAATCTCGCCCATGTTAAATTCAACTTAACTTGTGTTGCATGTGCCAAAACCGTATTTCGGGTTGTGGCGATGCACTATATCCAGGGTCTTGAGAATGGTGCTGCATTATTTAAGTTTAGCAAAGAGATAATATTTAAAAAAAAAAAGAATTTTTTTTAATTATGTATTTGGTGCGGCATTAAAGTTTAAAAATAAAAAAGAATTTAAAAAAGAGAAATATTTGAAATTTATTTGAATATGTAAATTTAAAAAATAAAAAAATATTCGTAAAAATATTTACAAGCATAACAAAATTTGTAAAATAATATTTAAATCAAAGAAAACTATTAAATATTTGATAAAAATAATATTTTAATTTAAATTCAATTAAAAAATCTACTTCTCTGCTTCGATTCGAAACAATTATCTTAATAAAAGACAATTGTTTAATCGATGCATTCTTCATTGAAGTAGTTGGATTGGTTTTTAAAAGTAAAAGGTACATACTTCTTAATATAAGTAATAAAACTTTAAGTGAAGTTATAACAATTTTGAAAAGATATTTATAAAATTTATTTAACAAATCTTTCAAGACATTTTTCATTAACTTTTAAATAGATTAAAAATAAGAATATTTTATTTTTCGAATTTAAAAAAAAAAAAAAATTTTTAAATGCTCAAAAAAAGTGATGAAAAATGTCTAGGACCATATCATGTTGAATGCACCGGTTCTCGTCCGATCACCGAAGTTAAGCAACGTCGAGCCCGGTTAGTACTTGGATGGGTGACCGCCTGGGAATACCGGGTGTTCTAGGCTTTCTTTTTTCAAGAAAATAGCAAATTTGTTTTCTTGTCAAAAAAGATTCTTTTAATTATGGGCATCAACATTTTTAATTTATTTTTTATTTATTTATTTAAGTTATTTAATTTTTTTATGGAATGCCGGGTGTTCTAGGCTTTCTTTTTTTTATTTTTTTCTAAGTTTATTAAAATTCCTATTATTTGACAAAAAAAATGCTGCATTCTATTTTTTTTGTTTTTAATTAATAATAAAATAAATCTAAAATGTTGGTGCTCAAAATTAAAATGAATCTTTTTTGACAAGAAAACAAATTTTGTTATTTTCTGGAAAAAAGAAAGTCTAGAACACCCGGTATTCCCAGGCGGTCACCCATCCAAGTACTAACCGGGCTCGACGTTGCTTAACTTCGGTGATCGGACGAGAACCGGTGCATTCAACGTGATATGGTCCTAGACATTTTTATCTCTTTTATGAACCTTTCTAAATTTTTCTATTCAGAAAATAAATTATAATTAATTTTAATCTATTTAAAAGTTAATGAAAAATATCTTGAAAGATGTAATTCATTTATTGTAAATATATATTTAAATTGTATAATCTTCACTACAAAGTTTTATAACTTAAACTAAGAAGTATGTTTCTTTTTACAAAATACAAACCGATTCAATTACTTTGATGAAGAGTGCATCGATTAAACAGTTGTCTTTTATTAAGATGATGGTTTCGAATCGAAGCTGAGAAGTAGTTTTTAAATAAATTTTAAATAAAATTAAATTCAAATAAGTAAAAAGCTATCTAATCTTATTCTAAAAGTCTTGCAAATCCTTAATACTTTTAATTTCTGATTAATAAATAATTTTACTTGATGACTCTATTGTTATAAATAGCATGTTAAAATCTCTCATTCTGATTAACAATGCAAATTTACATTTAAATTTCAGATTTAAAAAAGGCTGTTTTTATTTGGCTTGTATTTAATGTTGCATTATAAATTAATCAGAAGTTGCACTTTTTTTAATACCAAACTGCACTATATTATTTCCAAAAAGTACTACATTATTTTATGTGCACTGAATTATTCGGTTTTTTACCAAAATTATACAAATCAGAACTTTTATATTTCAAAACTTTACTTTATAAATCACCTAGCACTTAAATAATTTTTGATTTTTACTAAAATAATTTCTGAACTGAATTAAAATAATTTCTAATTTGAACTAAAATAATTTTTGAGTTACACTAAAATAATTTTTGACATGAACTAAAATAATTTTAAATATTAATTTAGACTTTATTTTTATTTTTATTTTCAAAAAAGATTATTTTATTTTATTTTCCGTCCCTTTTATTAATTCCTTGCGGCTACTTATTTAGAAATTAAAACAATTAACAGCTAGTTACTCAACGATAGATCATCATGGCATGGCAAGGTTCCAGAAATTCAAAACTTTAGTGCTATCTGAATTTCTAATTTTTGACTTAAAATTCGTAAACTAAGTCCTTTGAAACCCTAGATTTCATTTTTTTTTTTGGGGGACAAAAAAAAAAATTTATATCCAGGTGCCTAAAAAGAACTAACCCTTTAAAAAGTTGTAGATCTTTCAGACTCAATTACTCAAAGATAAAATTAAAATCTTTTTTAAAATTATATATACTGAAAGAGCTTAAAATTTTCAGTTTAATTGTATGTAGTCCCAGGGATTACTTAATAAACCAATTTTTTTTATTTTAAACATAACTAGACAAAATTCTGAACAAATCTATGGTTCAACTTTTTTGAATTTTATTTTATTTTATTTAAATAAAGTATAAAAATCATGTGATTTTATTTAAATTTTGAATATTTTAACTAAATATTGAAACCAATCTCAATAAATATTATTATTATGCCACTATAGTCTAAATTTATCCGTTCTCGCATTAGTAATTATTTCAATCATCTCAACCCACAAAACGTTGAATAAGTGTCTTGATTTAAAGTGTTTTAAGGAAGATTATTTTTATTTAGTTATTTTAAAATTAGAAATAAATTAAAAAATTAAAAGACTGTTTAACATCTCTTTTAGTAATAAAAATTAAACTAATTGTGATATAAGGGAAATAGGTTATGAAAAAAACGTAGTCGAGGAAGACCCACTTTAGCTAGTACTAGTGGTAGATCCTTCTGGATTCAAAAAAGCTTAAACGCTTATTTATCTCGTTAATTTGATAACGAATCGGCTACTCAATAAATACAATTTTTTTTTTATTTTATTCTTATGTTTAAAAAAATGAAGTTTTCGAAAAAAATAGTGCTTGTTGTATTTATTTATCTATAAATGAATTAAAATAAATCAGGTCTAAAATTATTTTAGTGCTTTTTAAACATTAATTTAGTGCTTAGTAAAGATTATTTTAGTGCAAAATAAAAATTATATTAGTGCTTATTAAAGAATATAATAGTGTAAGAATGTTATTTATAGTGCAGCCTTGATTTATAAAGTGCATGTAAATATTATAGTGCAACTTGTGATTATTTATAGTGCAGAATGTATTTGATGCCTTTTATTTCATAACACACGAAAGCATTTTTTTCTTATTTGGTTTCTTAATTATTTTACGAAATTAATAAAAAGTAAATAGCAAGATAATTTTTAATTTGATGGAAAAATACATTTATTTTAGTCTAAAAATTGAGTTTTTATTAGTTAAATTTTGATAAAATGTTTGCAAAAACTTGGTAAAAAGAATTAATTTTATGAAAGGAATAATTTTAAAATGCTCAAAAAAGATTTAAAAAATGTCTAGGACCATATCACGTTGAATGCACCGGTTCTCGTCCGATCACCGAAGTTAAGCAACGTCGAGCCCGGTTAGTACTTGGATGGGTGACCGCCTGGGAATACCGGGTGTTCTAGGCTTTCTTTTTTCAAGAAAATAGCAAATTTGTTTTCTTGTCAAAAAAGATTCTTTTAATTATGGGCATCAACATTTTTAATTTATTTTTTATTTATTTATTTAAGTTATTTAATTTTTTTATGGAATACCGGGTGTTCTAGGCCTTCATTTTTTTATTCATTTGAATTTTTCAAAATTTTATTTCTTTTTCTGATTTTTTTTATTAATAATTTAGATTGATTAACTAATATGCTGAAATTTGTTAAAATTTTAAAAAATTTATTTACAAAATTATATCAATAAATGTGTTAGTTTTTGATTAATATCCAGTAAAAGTTTTCAATATTCAATTTGTATATCAATGCATTTTAGTCTTTGATCGAATCTGTAATTTAATTTTTTTAATTTAAATATAAATTTGTGAATTAATTGTCTTTTATTTTTTGATTTATATCAAAAAAACTTAATTAATTTTCAATTCAAAATAATCAATCTTTTGTGCAGAGGGAAAAATATTGAAAAGGAAATAATTAAAAAAAGAAAAAAGTTTAAAAATTTACGGAAGGAAAAAGTTTAAAAGAGAAAAATGCTATTAAATCCCTTTTTTTATGTAGCTGTTTAAGGTCACCCCTCTTTCTCCTTTTACTTAAGTCAGTATTTCCTAGCTTTTTCAGTCTATCTTCATATTCCATGCTCCTAAATTCTAATACTGTATAGCTATTGCTCTACCCTGGACCCTTTGTATTTTTTAATTTCCCTTTTGAAAGAGTGTTCCATATTGATGACACTATATTTAATTTTTTTGCCATCTTAAAAAAAAGTTAAATTCCTTACTTCAAAAATGTTTAAGTCAAAGTCAAAAAAGGTAAAAAATTTATATAATTACATTTTATTTATTTGGTTCCCAGCTTTGTTTTCCTCCACTAGTCTCAATCAGTGAATTGACAATAGGAGGAAAGTAGATTATTGTGATGGTTAAAGTTATATCGTTTGAATCAGAGTTCTTTAAAAGTCTCAAAAATAAGTCCGGACTTGGAACTTACTTAAGACTTGTGACTTTTAAAAAACTCTGGTTTGTATGAAATAAAATAAAAGTTTGTAAAATTATTTTGGTAAATGAAACATTGTTTGAATGTAAAGTCTTGAATCTGTACTTTAGGAATTAAACCAAGAAATAAACAAAGTTAATAGTTTATTAAATGGAATCCGAAATTATAACAAAAATTTAGTGGTTTAAATAACAGCTAGCCACTTTGGCGGCCAGGCCTGCGGCCAAAAAATCGGACCGCTGATTTGGCCGGCCAAATCAAAGACGGATGACGAAATTTGCGATCAAACCATATCAGCGAAAAAAATTTCCTTAAGAGTAAAAAAATTGGCAAAAATTTTATTTTAATAGAAAATGCCAAATATTTTTTAAGAAAAACAAGTAATCAAATTAAAAACATAATGGAGTATAACGAGTAAATCGAAGATACTGAAGCCGTAAAGATGCTCTTAATAAAAAATTGAGTTTCCAAAATAATTTGGTCAAAAACCAGGAAATATTTAGCATTATCCTCGGAGACCTGTTGACTGTAAGAACATGATTTTCAATGGGTTCCAGTTGACTTAATTGAAAAATAAAAAATTTCTTTTGAATCTTATATCTTGAAAAATGAGAACAAAAAATGTATTCTTAATATTTTTTAAAGAAACTTAGGTTCTGAATTTTCAATTTTCATTCAAAATGTGACCAAGGCCTAAATACTAGCATTTATGTTAAAATATTTTTTATTTGGTAAAAAGATTTAATTTGATAATTTGTTTCTTATTCTTGAAAATACCAAAACTAACCAGTTCGATACCTTAAACATTTTTCAAATAAAGATTTTATAAGAATCAATTAAAAGAAGGATGAAACAATGACTTATTTTAATCAATTTAAAAAAAAAAAGCTTTTATTAAAAATACATTATAAGCCACCATAACTCTGCCGTAAGCCGGTCCCAAGCCCAGGATGAGAAAAGAGGAGGGTGGTGGCAGCCACACTATGTGGTCTTCTACGAGTCTGAAGAAGAGCTGTACTACGGGTACATAGATCTACGGGTCTTTGTCCTAGTCTTGTCGTATGAGGGTGCCGCTGGCTTGACCATCATCCAGTATAGAATCTTAGCAGAGCGAGAACTTGTTTTACAGCTGACCCTCTTTGGATAGCCGTAACTTTGGAAGCACTAAAGTTAAGGCATTCTCTCTATATTGAGAATGTCGCTTGGTTTGTGGTTCCAAGCTAGTCTAAATAGTAGTCGAGTTCGCAGCCAAATTAAAAGTGCTCGGATGAGTGGCGCTGTTTATGATGAACGTCCCACGTGCTTCTTAGGGGAAGACGCCGTCATAACTATGCAGGATGCCGGTCCCAAGCCCGGATGAAAAAATAGGAGGGTGACAAAAATTTTACGTACAAATATTTTTAACTATTTTAATTAAAAAAAAACAGATCCTTGAAAAAAAAATTCTTTAAATAAAAAATTGTAATTTTGTTCAAGCTTTAACTTTATTTATTTTTCAAGTGTCTTGAAATACATTGAGTTCGTTGTCAAATTATAACTAATCGGATATTTTCTAACCAAATGTCGATTTTAAATTTGTCTTTAAAGTTTTCAAATAAAGATTTTATAAGAATCAATTAAAAGAAGGATGAAACAATGACTTATTTTAATCAATTTAAAAAAAAAAAGCTTTTATTAAAAATACATTATAAGCCACCATAACTCTGCCGTAAGCCGGTCCCAAGCCCAGGATGAGAAAAGAGGAGGGTGGTGGCAGCCACACTATGTGGTCTTCTACGAGTCTGAAGAAGAGCTGTACTACGGGTACATAGATCTACGGGTCTTTGTCCTAGTCTTGTCGTATGAGGGTGCCGCTGGCTTGACCATCATCCAGTATAGAATCTTAGCAGAGCGAGAACTTGTTTTACAGCTGACCCTCTTTGGATAGCCGTAACTTTGGAAGAAGAGCTGTATAACGGGTACATAGATCTACGGGTCTTTGTCAAAAATTTCTTTCTAAGGCATTCTAATGATTTTTATTTTTGGAAGAATAGTGTCTTTTCCACAAAAAAAATTAACGGTTCATTTCTTTGAAACGCTTTGCTACAGATTCTAAAAAATGAATCCTTCTTTGGTGAGGTGAAAACACCGATGGGATTTGAGCATTTGATCCACTTTTTTCGTTGTCTTTAACTTCATGCCAAGTTAAATTGTTTGCGTAAATTACTTTTAAACGTTAATTACATACAAAGTTTTTATAAAATTTTAAATTGATTAATTATTTAGGAAACTAAATGTGATTTGAAAATCAGATTTTTTTTTATTTTTCAACTTGCCTATGAGGCTTAAAATTTTTTTAAATAAATAAATAAATAAACAAAAGGAATACATAAGTTATTGATTCAAGTTCATTAAGAAACATTTTCACCTTTTCTCAAACGACATTTTAAGAGTTTTAATTTATTTTATTTACAATTATTATAAAGAATATCATTCCAGTTTTATATTGTTTTTTGGAACTCAAATTTTGCTCCATTAATTTAAATTTTTTAAAAATTAAAAAAACTGTAATTCGCACATTTTTAAATTAACTGCACAAACTTTTAAAATTATCAACGTTCAAAGTAAAGCAGCTTTTAAACTTGTCTACTTTAATTATTCCCAGTGTTTGATACACTAATTTTTTTGGTGTATGCGTATGGTGTTGGTATCCAGTACATCAACATCAAACACCTACACCAAATACACCTTTTTAAAAAGAAATTGGTGTATTTGGTGTTGGTGTATTGGATACCTACACCATACGCATACCCAAAACACTCAAAAAAAGAAGTTTTCGATGAAATTGATTATTGCGATTAATTAAAACTTTCTTTAAACTGAATAAAAAAAATAAAATAAATTCGGTTTTAAGCATTTTTCTTTATTTTCAAAACAAATTGGGTCAAAATGAGATTTCATTATTTTTTTCATTAACTAAAATTTAAAATTTCTCTTATTTAATGTTATGAATATTAAAATTTGACAAATATTTCATGTTGACTTTTATAAACGATCTGTGAATTAGTAAATGATCTGATATTTTACTTTGCGATTTATTTGATAGTTTAGTGACAGCACTAAAATATCTTTCTGCGTCGGCACTTGTAGCTTGGATCGAAAGTAAGCGTAATGCCAAATCATACAAAATTGGTATTTTCTTTATATTTTCTTTCCAAAAACCTAACTGTCGACGAAGGTCTAACATTGTTAATCAAAAACCTGAAACAATCTATTTCTTTTTTAATTTTATCATTAAATTCATTGTCTCCCGTATCGGAATTCAAGCTGCTTCTTGTTATACTCATCAAACAACTGATCCCATCACTATCAAGATATTGTTGCTCTGTTTCTTCGCCGGATTGGTCCAACTCATCATAATTATCCGAAGGTGTTTGACTATTGTCTTCCTCGTCGGATTCGTGTTCGCTATTTCTGTTAAATAACGCTGCAACTTCATGTAGTGAATTTAAACCCTCTTCAAAATATTTTTTCCAAACGATCGATCTATCCACGGTGGATATGATTTAATATTTAGCACTGAAGCTGCCATATATATTTTAGAATTCAATTCGTAATTAAATTTTATTTTTTTTATTCAGTTTAAAGAAAGCTTTAATTAATCGCAATAATTAATTTCATCGAAAACTTCTTTTTTTGAGTGTTTTGGGTATGCGTATGGTGTAGGTATCCAATACACCAACACCAAATACACCAATTTCTTTTTAAAAAGGTGTATTTGGTGTAGGTGTTTGGTGTTGGTGTACTGGATACCAACACCATACGCATACACCAAAAAATTTAGTGTATCAAACACTGATTATTTCACATGCAAAATTTAAACTCCTCCCAAACTCGTATACAAATTCTATAACATGGCGAAGATTTGTGCTCCAAAACAAACATTAAAAAACTGAAAAGTATTTTTTAAATATAGTTGAGAACCCTTCTTTATTTGTGACCAAAGTTGAAATTAATCTCATTTTTGTTAGTAAATTTTTTATTTTTATTCCAAAAATAAAAATCCTGCTTGAGAGTTGATTTTTTCCCATCATTTTAAAAAAGTTTAGACAATTTTAATTCCAATTTTTTTTATTTAAATTGCTTAAATTTTATTAATTTATCAGTTTAAATAATAAGCTTTCTAAAGTGCTTGAGAATTAAATATTGATTTCTTGCTAATATTTTAAAATGTTAGAATATTTCTTCAACTTTCTTGTTTGCTATTTCTTTCTTTAGTTAAGCTTACCACACTAATGACTTTTTTAGAGATGTGCTTCCAAAGTAGTTCCGATATAAACCTTTGATTATTTAATCTTTTTGTTCTTTTTCCTTTTTTTTTACTTTCAGAAACAAATTAAAATAAGTTAATTAAGTTAAAATGCGAATAAATTTGAGGTCACGATAAAATGGAATAATTAAGCTATAAATTAATGATTCATAGAATATGGACAATTATTTGATAAGAGAACTTTAAAGGGTACCATCTAAAGTTTTTTGCATTTTTCATGGATAGTATCTAGGATAAATATGGTAAGCAATTGACTATTTGAGATGTGGAAAGAAATTATTGAGTTTGGTCTAAGAGCGTTTCTTTTAGTTTACTCAATAACTATAATATAAATTTAATTTTTATTAAGCTAAATATTGTGCGCTTTTTAATAAAAAATTTTCAAAAAATTAATCAAATTAAATTCGCACTTTTTTTAATTAATTTCCTACTAAGAGATAGATTAATTTTAAATAATTCGACTAAAAAACACAAAAACTACTCCCAACCTCGTATACAAATCTTTTAACATGGCGAAGATTTTTACTCCTATACAACCATTAAAAAACTGAAAAGTATTTTATAAATATAGTTGTGAATAATTTTTCTTGAAAAAGCTAAATTTTTGAATTTTTTTTTCTCGATTAGAGTTTAAAGATTTGTATGTAATAATTGAAAATTTTTCGTTTCTTTAAATTAAAAACTTAAAAGAACATCAAAAACTTTTTCCCTGAAATTTTTTACCGCTGATTTTGTCTGTGGCCGTCCGTTTTAAGTTTGGCTGTACATTTGGACGTCCGTCTTTGTTTTGGCCGCCAAAATGGCCGCCTTATTTTGGCCGCGTTCGGACCGGCAAGGCTTGGCCGCCGCCCAACACTATTAGCTGTAAAGAACTGTACAAATCCTGCGCTAAATGCGAAAAAGAAGCTGATGTTGGTGGATGTTCAACAACTGGAACTATAAACTGGAATGTTTGATATGTGGTGAAAAACACTCTGATTACTACAAATGATGCACTAAATATAAAGAAGCTGTTAAAAGATTTTCAGCTCAATCAATTGTACAAGGTTCAAGCTAGCAAAATGTGCCAAGCGGATTTTATCGTAATGAGAGTGCTATATACTCAAATGCAGCTAATGTAGTTAAACCTTCTAATAAAAACGACAGCTGTATGCGTGAAATGAGCCAAAACATAGTTAAATTGCTTGAAATTAAAAATCAGTCGTCAAAATTGACAAAAGATTATCTAAAGTTGAAGAGCTTCGAACGAAAGTAGCTGACTTTAGAGGAACAGTGAGTGATTTAAGCAAAAAATACGGCATTTGAACAATAAGGTGAACGAATTTAACAAAATAATGGAAAATAATAATGTAATCTAAAAACTTCATTTATGTAATATTTGTGGAATCATTTTAATAATATTGATATTTTATCAAAAATTTGTAGTATTTAATCTGAATAGGGACTATGAAAAAATTTAATTCATGAAAGATTAAACAAAAAAATTATCCGATAATCCAATAGGCTTACATGCAAATTTATCTCTCAATTAAATTTAATAATTAAAATAATTAAATTATTTTTCAATTTTTTTGAATCAAAAATTCTAAATTAAAAGAATTTGAAATTAAAGACTGTTCAAAAATATTTTTTTTATTTGACCGATGTGACAAACTAAGAAATTTCAAAATTTAATTTTTTATTTCTAAACGATTAGTTTTGCAACATTTTACTCTAAATAAAATATATAATGAAAAAAAAACAAAACAAATTTTCTAAATTATTTTTATTTTGCTCAAGTTTATACTGTTAATTTGTTTTTAAATCTGAATTTTTTATTTCAAACATTTTCTTATTTAAATTTTAAATCAATATTTTCAATTATATTGATAAATTTCTTTTCATATTCATCAATATTTTGATTATTTTGTGATGATGTATGTTTCTTCTGTCTATTTTCTATTTTCCCATTCTTCCCAAAATAATTTAAGAATTTTTCTTTTAAAAACTCGGCAACCAGTAGACCTTCTTCATCCGAATCAGTTGCTCTAGCCGATTTCGAAAAATTGTCTGTTATTATTGTGATAAAAATGCTCAGCAATGAAAATACCACCACAATATAAAAGAATATTGTAACCACCGAAATCAATAATGAATCTCTTTCAACATAAATCTCTTTGTAGAGTTTGTTTAGAGTCATTAGAAAAGTTGATTCAAAGGTGGAAATAATTGTGGAAAAGCCTTTTGCCTTGTCATGCATTTCCAGATATATTAGTTGAGAAAAAGCGCCCCAAATAAACAAGAACAAAAGCGAAAAGTTAATCAAGTCATTGCCACATAGTCTCATTGTTACCATAAACTCTTTTATACTTCGATTAAATCTCAACAGTTTCAGGAATTTCAGGGTCCCTAAAAAGGATAAAAATCCGAGGCACACAGACATCATTCCGTTCCAGTAGCAGACCATTTGCAGCTTAATTACTTTTTCTTTATGGCTTTTTATTTTGTCAATTAAATCTTCTTTGGCATACAGTCGGTACAGGTACATAGAAAAAGTGAACCAAGTGAACACAAAAATGGTCCATTCCACATAATTCCAAAAATTTTTCAAATAATCCAATTTTTGTTTGATTATCAAACGAATTTCTTTGATCATAAAAAATATGGTAAAAATCAAGAATATTATGTTTATGGCTATGATGAATGCAGCAAAGCTGTTCGATGGCTCGAAAAGAATCACTGGCTCGAAGAAAATTGTCTTGATTATTTTTCCTGTTGGTATTATTTCGAGTAAGATGGTGCAATAGGCAAACAAGTTTAAGTATGGGTTGTAGACCTGGAATTCATAGAATACGCCTCTGGTGTGTGCATCAATCCATGATAATTTTTCCAAATTTTCCAAATCGGTTTGAATCTGCTCTAGTGAATTTTTTCCTATGTCCAAAAAGTAAACGTAGCCACCTCCGTAAAAGTTGTAATACTGACCAAGGTATGGATAGGTTTCGAGTTCGTCTGATGATTTGTACTGAAAATATTCAGAGTATTTGTTTGATGTAATATTTGGATTGTTTCTTGTCCAATATACATCGAATTCTGATTTTTCCTGATTGAATAAACCATAATCATAATAGCATCTGTCAATGTTTATTTTTTCAGTTATTCTAGAAACCTTGCACGATTCTTAAATTAAAAATATATGAAAAAAAAAATTCTTGCTATCTTTGATAAAATCAAAATTATTTGTGTGCATGAAAAAAAAAATTTTTTGAACACTTGAATTTACAAATGTAGCTTTAATAAATAGCTAAATTTTTTAAAAAAGATCTGATAAAATTTTACAAATTTTTAAAATTTAAAATTTAAAGCTTCAAAATGGTTTTAGATTTGAGTCACAATACAGAATTTCATGGCAATTTGAAGCTTATGATAGTAATCATATGATCAAAATTTAATTAATTAAAATTTCAATAAAAAATATAAAACAAGACATCATTTTTTATTTAAAAATTGGTAAATATTAAAATCGTTCCATTTTTTTATCTCTTTTTCTTACTTTAGAATATTAATTTATTTAATCATATATAAGATGTTTAATTTTTTAAATAATAAAAATATATCCTTTTTTTTAAATTGATCCAGAGTTCTTTCAATGTCACAAAATAAATTCCAAGTTCGAACATGATAAAAAATTTTAAAAAAGCCCGGATTTGAACTTGACTTTTGAAAACTTAATCAAGACAATTAAAAATATTTATTACAAAATAGTTTTGATTTTGGATTCTTATATTACTGATCACCAATTTGAAAGTAATTTTAGAGATCAATTTTTATTTTTTTAGACATACTTTAAAAAAATCAATTTTGAAAAATAAGGGAAAAAACATCAAAATAATGTAACAATCTGGAAAAAAATAATTAAATTAAAAAATCATTCAGTTTAAAAGAATTAAATATTCTATTAGCCCAATGATATGAAGCTGATATATCTGATGCTTGTGGAAATTTAATTACACTTGAAGCCGATAATTAATGTAAATTCTAAATCAATTGTCTAGTGTATCTAGTGTATCTGCTCTTAGAAAATCGAAAATTAAAGTCTCTTTATTAAAAAAATGTGAATTGACGTTCGCCTGGAATCAAAGATAAATTTTGAAATATAACTTTTAAAATTTAAACTAATTGTTAAAAAAATTTGGAAAAAATAATTTGTTTTTTTGTTTTTTTAATTTGTCTGCCTATTATTATCTTAAAATTATTTTAAAAATTGGATTTATTATTTAATATCTAAATAAATTATAATTTAAAAAAATATTCTGCTTATTGATTGTTTAAAAGTTGAAATGATTTCAACTTTTTGAGAAAAATTGTCCTGTTTTTCTAACTATTTAAATCTTTTGCTCTCGGTAGTAATCATAGATTTTAAATCTTTTGCTCTGATTTACTTCTGGATAATTTATCCTGTTTTTTATTTTAGCTTAAGTCTAATGATTTTTTCAAAATAAATAATCAACAGAAACCAAAAGAGTCCAAAGTTTTAGATAAATAATAATTCCTAAAATTTTGACGGATTAGAAATGTGATACCTATATAAATCTTTTATCTATTTTAGACTGTTCTTTTCCTTGCTTGAATTCATTCTGAAGGAACTCAAGCTCGTTACAAACAAATAAATAAAATGTAATTATATAAATTTTTTACCTTTTTTGACTTTGACTTAAACTATTTTGGAGTGAGGGATTTTACTTTTTTTAAGATGGCAAAAAAACTAAATGTAGTGTCATCAATATGGAACACTCTTTGAAAAGCGAAATTAAAAAATACAAAGAGTCCAGGGTAGAGCAATAGCTATACAGTTTTAGAATTAAGGAGCATGGAATATGAGGATAAAAAAGTAAGCCTAGAACACCCGGTATTCCCAGGCGGTCACCCATCCAAGTACTAACCGGGCTCGACGTTGCTTAACTTCGGTGATCGGACGAGAACCGGTGCATTCAACGTGATATGGCCCTAGACATTTTTCATCTCTTTTTTGAGCATTTTTAAATTTTGAGAAATTAGAAAAATTTACAATATTTATACTTAATTTTAATCTGTTTAAAAGTTAATGAAAAATATCTTGAAAGATGTAATTCATTTATTGTATATATATAATTAAATTGTATAATCTTCACTACAAAGTTTTATAACTTAAACTAAGAAGTATGTTTCTTTTACAAAATACAAACCGATTCAACTACTTTGATGAAGAGTGCATCGATTAACAATTGTCTTTTATTAAGATGATGGTTTCGAATCGAAGCTGAGAAGTAGTTTTTAAATAAATTTTAAATTAAATAAAATTCAATGCAAATAAGTAAAAAGTTATTTAATCTTTTTCCTTAATACTTTTAATGCAGAAATTCATTTATTATAGTCAAAAAATTTTACAGAGCTTCTTCTTTGCTGTGATTTCATTAGCCAAATTTTTCAAATGAATATTTTGATTTTTAAAGGCTTTATTAAAGAATTCTTTTCTTTCAAATTTATATACTTGTATATTTTTTCAGAAAATCTTATTGTTACTTTTGTAAATCATTAAATTTCGTTTATCTGCAGCACTCGAATGAATGCAAGAATTAACGATTGTATTTTTGTAAGATAATGGTTTCAAATCGAAGCATAAAGGAAGCTTTTTAATTCAAAGTTAAATGAAATAAAATTTGAAATAAATAAAATTTTGTTTTAAACCGAAATTTAAATGATATCCCTTTTAAGCAAATAATGTTTTGGTACCGCTTTTAAAAAAAAAACTAGAACATCTAAATTAGAAGGGGCTGCAGACAGTCTGGGGTCTAGGGCAGAGCCATGGTTTAGGGCTTCGGATTAACAGAAGATTAGGGTCTTTTAAATAGATTAGTTTTAACTTTAATTTAGGGGTAAATTTTTATTAAAATAGAGGTGAGGAAATTTTTGGGACTAGGTTGAAGAACACATATAAAAAAGTGAAAAGTCTTAAACATATAAATGATTTAACTCTAATAAAAAAAAATTCAAAAAAACATTAAAATTATGAAAATAAAATTTAAATTATAAAAAAATGAGAAAAAATTGATTAATTTTGAAATTTTGAAGAATTTAACTGTTCTAAGCCAAAATTGACAGTTATAAGGCTAAAAATATTAAAATTTTATTAAGAAACAAGTCGCGGAGTGAACTTCGTTCTTAATAAAATGGAAAATAAAAGAAATTTTATTTTTAGTATGTTAATTAATAATTATGAAAAAGAGGTATATTTTAGATGTATTTGTGAACAATTTAAAAAGGATCAAAAAAGAGATAAAAAATGTCTAGGACCATATCACGTTGAATGCACCGGTTCTCGTCCGATCACCGAAGTTAAGCAACGTCGAGCCCGGTTAGTACTTGGATGGGTGACCGCCTGGGAATACCGGGTGTTCTAGGCTTTCTTTTTTATTTTATTCTAAGTCAATTGATATTCCTATTATTTGAATTTTAAGCGTTTTATTGATTAAAAATTATTGATTTGAGAATTAAATCTAATTGTACAATAATTGTTATTAAAATATAAAGTAAGAATTGTCAGACATATCGTAAATTGCTACAAAAATATAAATTATAAATTATAAACTAGTTATATGATATTTGACAAAAAAATGCTTCATTCTATTTTTTTTGTTTTTATTAATTAAAAAAAATAAATCTGAAATTTCGGTGCCCAAAATTAAAAGAATCTTTTTAGTCAAGAAAACAAATTTGTTATTCTCTTAAAAAAAGAAAGCCTAGAACACCCGGTATTCCCAGGCGGTCACCCATCCAAGTACTAACCGGGCTCGACGTTGCTTAACTTCGGTGATCGGACGAGAACCGGTGCATTCAACGTGATATGGTCCTAGACATTTTTTATTTCTTTTTTGATCCTTTTTAAATTGTTCACAAATACATCTAAAATATACCTCTATTTTTTTTCAATGATTGTACGGGAGAAAAAATCTTTCACGTGTTAAAAGATTTGTAAACGAGGTTGCGAGGAATTGAAGTTTTTCCCCTCAAATACATTAAGTACGTATAATTAATGTATTTTTTGTCAAATCATTCAAAAATAATCTTTTGATTAATGATAGTTAATTAATTTACAAAAGCACAAATTTAATTTGATAAATTTTTGAAAATATTTTATTAAATAGCGTACTATATTAAGGGTGATTTAAATTAAACTGGTAATTTAGCAATTGAGTCAACTTACACAAATACTAAAATAAAACAAATACTCTTAGATCAAACCCAATATTTTCTTTCCACCTTTCAAATAGTCGATTTCTTATTCATTATAACTAAGAAACTTTTGAACATTTTTTTAAGCTTAATATTTTTAACATAAATATTAAGACTGGACGGTTAAAGAAGAATCTTAAGTCTCATTTAAATACTAAAGATGGGCTAACCGATTCTTTTTGCTTTTTATTTCTTCATAGTTTTTTATTTTATCTTCTTATTTTTATTTTTAATTGTAAATTTTTTTATTTTATACTTCTACTTTTGGAGGCTAATTTTCATCAAATAAACAAATAACTAAAAGGGTCTACCTATTCAACACAGATTTAAACTGATCGTCACAAAATTGTATCTTCTCAGCACAAATTTTAAAAAATAGTAAAAAAATTTTGAACAAATTTATTCGAATTTAAATTAAATATCTTATTTATTTTTTGTAAAAAAAGTTGAAAAAAAAGAATTATAGAAAAACCTTAATTAAAAACAAATAAAAGAAAAACGAACAAAAAATAGAATTAAAGAGCAAACTTCGGAACAACCTTAGGAATGCATCTCCTAAAAAAGTCATTAGTGAAATAAACTTAATAAAAAATAGAAAACTACAGTGGTGTTACGATATCTGTATTTTACTATTTTTTACTATATTTTACGTAAAATATCGTAAATTTACGTAAAATTGCCAAAGTAAAATTTAGTAAATTTACGGTATTTTACGTAAATTTACTATATTTTTCGTAAAATATAGTAAAAAATAGTAAAAACCAAAATGTCCAAAAAAAACCGAAATTTTGACATTTTTTAAAAATTTTTTGTTTTTTTTTTAGTTTTTTATTTTTAAAGAAAAAAAATTTTACTGATTTTTTTATACAAAATATTTAATCGCTAATATTTATAAAATTTTAAAAAACCTATAAAATATAAACTAATTGTTCGACCATTCACCTTCTTTCTCAATAACGATTTTAATTACCTTAGTTCAAATTGTTTATTAATTTAATTTTAAGCTGTGTTTTTATAGTTATAAAAATTCTTACTTTTTTTAAGTGATTTATATAATTCTGACACTTTTCGGGAGTTAATGTTTTTTAAAACTCCAAAAAAGCATCAAACGCCTCTAAATCGCTTTTTATGCTTTTGCCCCTTTTATAAACTTCTAGCTCATTCCACAATGGTATTTAAGCATGCGTCGCTAAACAAGGGGATACGGTATATGTCAAAAAATTTGTCTTTTTCTGGTTTTTTAATTGAGTGATTATTTTTGATTTTTTTTATTTTATTAAATTCATAAATCTTCAAAGCTTTTTTTAGTTAATATATTATACAAGTTTTTAAGTCATCAAGATCATGAATTGTGTTCAATGTTTCAAATTTAACAATATGTCATTATGCATAACTGACATTTCGTTAAAGAATCTTTTTAATGTTATAAGAGATTATCGTTAATTTTAAATACCCAGGTATAACGACATGTCGCTAAAATCGAATTTTAGATCATTTAAAATCTAAAGACCACTATAAGCATAAAAACATTACTGTATTTTGAAAAATCTTTATTGGTTCAAATGAAATCTTATAAAGAATAAATTAAAAAATTAATTTAGCTCTAAAAATAGTTTAAAATTAAAGGTTTTGTGAAATATAGTACGATTGAACAGAACAAAAAAAAATAAACGTTTCTTTTTTTAATATCAGTTAAAAATTTTAAGAATTTGAAATGTTAAAATTAGTTAATTGACAACATTCTTTTAAAACTCTGCAGGATTAGATGAATACAATTTTAATGTATTTAGCGTGATTCAGTTTGCAGAGGGTTTTCCCGTAATTATCAGAATTTTGCAGGTGGTGCTATAAAAGAATGTAAATGCACTATAGTGCAAAGAGAACCAATTTTTAATGTAAAGAAAAAAGTTATGGTTTTTTTATTCCTTTTTGTTCTGTTCTATTGTACTATATCTCACAAAACCTAATTGAGTTTACTTGAAAACATGTCTTTTTAAACTTTTAACTATAAAACAGGGGATGTTCAAAGCTAAAAGATTTTGGGTTTATTTATTAGCTTTTTTCGAAAATGAAACTAAGTAGACTCAAACTATAAGGGTGACTCTTATAGTTAAAATATTTTCTGGTGAGTAATTTAAATTTGAAAAAAATTGGTGGGTGTCTTACTCTTGAAATACACCCGAATGTTTAAATAAAAAAATTTTTTTCTGAATTAAATAAAAATAAAAACTCTGGTGTTCATTTTAGTCAAAAATGGGGGTATCCATGCACTTCACTAATTTAATTCTAAAAAGAAAGCCTAGAACACCCGGTATTCCCAGGCGGTCACCCATCCAAGTACTAACCGGGCTCGACGTTGCTTAACTTCGGTGATCGGACGAGAACCGGTGCATTCAACGTGATATGGTCCTAAACATTTTTTATCTCTTTTTTGAACCTTTTTAAAATTTTTCTATTCAGAAAATAAATTATAATTAATTTTTATCTATTTAAAAGTTAATGAAAAAAATATTGAAAGATTTGTTATTCATTTATTATACATATTTATCTAAAGTGTTTAATGCTGACCACAAAGTTTTATAACTTAAACTAAGAAGTATGTTTCTTTTACAAAATACAAACCTATTCAACTACTTTGATGAAGAGTGCATCGATTAAACAGTTGTCTTTTATTAAGATGATGGTTTCGAATCGAAGCTGAGAGGTAGTTTTTAAATAAATTTTAAATTAAATAAAATTAAATCAAATAAGTAAAAAAAAATATTTAAAAATCTTTGTTTTTATCAATAAATCAATTTTTATTATCAGAAAATTTATCTAATGAGAAATCATTTTATTTTTATTTAATAGTATATTTGCTTATTTAATATAGAACATCTTTATTATTTCTAAAGACATGACATAAAACTATTGTTAGTCATTTTATTTCGTTTATTTTCAACAGCACAATGACTACTCTCTCTAGGAATATTACGCGTTTTATACTTAAAAAATGTTAAATGAACCTAAAATTAATTTGGAAACTAAATTTCGATAAAAATATGTTTCAGATTATCTTAGAGTTTGTTTAAATTTTTTCATGGCTACATATTAACCCATCATATCAATTATTAAATCGTCAAATATAAATAAATAAAATCGTCATATCTATAATTAAATTCAAGATTTTAATTAAAATATATTGGTTAATCAATAAACATTTATTAACCAAAAAATTAGAAAAATTAAATTAAACTAAGAAAAATAAAAAATTAAAAAAACTGAAAGCCTAGAACACCCGGTATTCCCAGGCGGTCACCCATCCAAGTACTAACCGGGCTCGACGTTGCTTAACTTCGGTGATCGGACGAGAACCGGTGCATTCAACGTAATATGGTCCTAGACAATTTTTATCACTTTTTTTGAGCATTTTTTAATTTTTGTATTTAAAAAATTCAAAAAATAAAATATTCTTATTTTTAATCTATTTAAAAGTTAATGAAAAATATTTTGAATAATTTTTTAATTCCTTTGATAAATATCCTTTTAAACTGTTTAATCTTCACTAAAAAGTTTTATATATTATATTAAGAAGTATGTACCTCTTACTTGCTACAACATATCTAACTACTTCAATGAAGAATGCATCGATTAAACAATTGTCTTTTATCAAGATAATGGTTTCGAATCGAAGCAGAGAGGTAGTTTTTTTTAACAAAATTTAATTAAAATAAAAATATTTTCATTTTAAAAGATAATCAAAAAGTTATTTAAAATTATTAAAATATTTAAATTACTATTCTACAGAGTTGGTCAAAAGTCTAAGTCATGAAGTCAAGTCTGGAGTTGAACTTTAAATTTTATTATTTTTCAAGTCAAGTCAACACTTTTATTTTTTAATTTTTTTTTGTTTTTTGTTAGAGAAATTGATTGCTTTGATTTAAATTGTCTTTATTAGCGATAAAAATAATTTTTTTAATTCTTTTTTTTTTTCAAAGTTCTGGTCTTTAACAAAAACACAATATTCAGTTTGAAGACAAAGTCGGACTTTACATTAATAACTAGGCCGATTTCTCCTAGATATATCAACGTTTTACTATCAGAAAATGCTCATCGAAACAAAAGTTAACTTTGAAATTTTTTGCCGCTCATTTATTTAGAAAAAGTTTATATCTTCATTCTGCGCCTATTGTTATTTTAATGATCATTTTTTTATTTAAAATATTAACTAAAATGAAAATTGAGTCAGACAATTTTTTTCCTTTTTCTTCAAAATATCAATTAAATAACTATGAGCCTTTATGGACAAAAAAAAGAAAAATCTTTTGATAAACAATAAATTTAATTATAAGTACTACAAAAAAATCATGTTTTATTGAATTTGATTTTAATTTTAATTTTAGCATATTAGTTTATCAATCTTCATTTATCAATAAAAAGTCAGACAAATAAAATAAAATATATGAAAATTTAAATGAATAAAAAAGAAAGCCTAGAACACCCGGTATTCCCAGGCGGTCACCCATCCAAGTACTAACCGGGCTCGACGTTGCTTAACTTCGGTGATCGGACGAGAACCGGTGCATTCAACGTGATATGGTCCTAGACATTTTTTTACTCTTTTTTGAACCTTTTTAAATTTTTCTATTCAAGAAATAAATTATCTTTAATTTTAGATTTAATGCCAAAATATAATAAAAAAATCAAATTTAAAAGTTAATACAAAATTTCTTAAAAATTTTTGAATTCTTTTTTATAAATTCAGTTAAAAAATGTTTAATCATCACATTAAAGTTTTATTACTTATATAAAGAAGTATGTACCTTTTACTTGCTATAAACATATCTAACTACTTCAATGAAGAATGCATCGATTAAACAATTGTCTTTTATCAAGATAATTGTTTCGAATCGAAGCAGAGAGGTAGTTTTTTTAATTTTATTTAAATAAAACATTACTAAAATAAAGCTTTGTTAGAAAAATTTTTTATTTCTTGAATTTGAACACAACTATCGGCAAATTGAAGTTTATGATCAAATGTAAATTTCAAATCAAAATTTTAAAGATTAGATTTAAAATAAAGGTCTTTTTTATTAATTTTTTCAAAAATAAATGACTTAACTTTGTTAAACATACTTTTTTTATCTTTAACTAGATGAAAAATTATAACGGGTGTCCAATAAAGCTTGACCGAAATTTTAAATTAAAAAAAAAAATGAAAGGAATGTTTGTTTCGGATGAAATTTAACACAGATATATAATGATTTCATTTTTCGAATTCAAAATCTTGTAAACACTAGGTACTAATAACAGAATCATTTTTTTAACTGGTTTTAAAATGATTTATATAAAAATATTTTTTTTACTCTTAATTGATGTTTTAGTGGTTTGGAATTCAAATTTAAATTTTTTTAGAATTGACTTAAAAAAGATCATACAAAATTTGGTAAAAAATATCATTCCATTTAAAAGATATTACATTTTATTCACAAAAGCCCCTTTTTTTGAACTTAATATAATTTTAATGGTTTTTGGATGTTCTTGATAATATCATTATGCATTTTCTTAGACTTTTGTATATTCTGGCTATTTATTCATGAATTTCTATGTTATTCTTTTACTTCACATTTGACAAGGGTTACCTTAATTATTTTCTAGAATTCATCCGCAAACCAGCCCCACTAGTTAACACATTCCTCAGAATGACCGCCCACCACCAGACAGAATTACTGATGATACATGAGCCTGATCAGAAAATCGACAGAATCAGATTTAATTTTATTTTAGTTTTCATTATGACCTTTTCCAATTTTTATCAAAGCTATTTTTAAGACGCAAATATTAAAAAAAAATTTTATTATTTTATGGGATAATTGTTTCAGCACATGCAAAAAGCGTTTCAACACACTCAAAAATCGTTTTTGCACAACCTTAAAATTTAACAAACACACTTTATAACACCCCTAAACTTCTGTTCTGCACACCATAAAAATTTTTTTCAAACTGAAAAAAAATAAACTTAATTTTACGCTTTTTCAAAGTCTAAATAACACAATTTTCAAAAGTAAAGTACAATTTAAAACTAACTTGTACATTTCTTTTCCTCGGCTCTTCCTCAACTCTTCCTTTCTTCAACTTTTCCTTTCCTTTCCTAAGAGCAGGAAAGGAATAGTCGAGGAAGAGTTGAGGAAGAGTCGAAGAACAAGGGTAAAGGGAAAAGTCAAATAAACCTCACCCGAAGAACAAAATGCCTACAAGTTAGTTTTAATTTATACTGATGAAAAACACAATTAAAAAATTTGAAAAAAAATTGAGATTTTCAGCTTTATTTTTGTTAAAAAAAAATAAAAAAAAAGTTTTTTGAATTATAATTTAGAATATTGAAGCTATAATTAAAATTAAAACTAAAATTTGATTTTCTTATCAATTTTATTAAATAATTAAAAGTCTGAAAAACACACCATAAAAAGTGTGTTAAAAAGTTTTCCATGAATTTTTCTGGATTTTCTAAAAATTAATAAAAAAGGCGTGCAGAACAGTGTTAAAGGTATTTTTAAGTAAAGTGTGTTTGTTAGATTTTAAGGATGTGTTGAAACGATTTTTGCGTGTGTTGGTTAGGTAGACCCTTATTTTAAAATGGTAAAAAGAAGTAAATAAGTAAACTTACCATTTTTAATTCTTAATTGTCTGATCATGGGTTTACCAATTAAAAATGATGTTTTGTCAGTCATAAAATTATTAAAGTCAGCATTATTTTCTTCATTTATAAACGCTGATACAAAGCCATCTCTTGTCCATTTCCAAATGTCTTTGACTTCAAGTATACTATCCAAACTTTTGAGATCGAACATATTCTGAATCTGTTTTTGATACATAAATGAGTTCATGTCTTTATTGGTAAATGAGACCATGAACAAGACACACAAAAAAATTGTATAAACAAATATTTCCCTTAGAATAGCCATTGCTTTTTTTTCTCTTAAAAATTTTAACTTAATCTCTTTCATCTTTTTAGGATCTTGAAATCCTTCCGATTTAAAATGAGAAGATGTTTTGTTATCATACTCAATTTGGTTATCATCCACAAATTTGAGGTTGATGTCAGCGTCATCGAAATTTGTAAAATTCTCCGTCTTTCTGAATAATAAAACTAGCAGCGCAGTTGTAAGGGCTACTTGAATAGGCTGAGTAATTAGAAGTGAAGAAAATATTCCTGATATAAATGATCCCAACCATTTGGATACTTTTTCATCACCAAATGCTATACCTTTTGTAATGATAAAAAAAAGCGAAACTCCTGTGAATATTACACTGAGAATGTAAGCTATTATTTTGCACCACCACGGAAATTCTAATCTCTTTTTCTTTTTCGTTTTCTCATCTTTTTCAGGAACTTCATTTTGCACATTTTCATTGATATTTGTGAAGCTTTTACTCGAATTAATTTCATCGATCTTTTTTTTGTACATCTCTTTTCTGGAAACGCGACTTTTTGAACGCCTAAAAAGCTGAATCAATAGAAAACTAGGTGGAAACGAAATCAGACTTGTCATTATTCCGATTCCAATCTTAAATATAAAAGAAAATTAATTGAAATTTTTTATTTGAATTTTAAAATTATTTGGATAGAAATTTTAATTAGTACTTTTTTCACAAATATATTTCTTTTCTACAAACAGGAGCTAATTAACCTTAGTATCAAAAACCGATATAAAAATTGAATTTCAAAGTTAAGTTCAAAAATGTTTTTTGATTATAGGGGATACATCAAAATTATCATTTTTTTTTTCACAAATAAAAACAATAATTTTTTGATGCCATAAGTTTTGTCAAGTTATTAGCTCTTGAACTTCCTTCATTTTTATTTTAAATTTTTCTAATTTTAAGAAAATAGCCTTAATTTGAGAAACAAGGAGAAAATTCAATATCAAAGTTCAAAAAATTTGGAAATGGTTGAACTAATTTTTTTAATTTTCAAAAAATTCTCATTTAGAAAATAGATTGTTTTTCCATTTATTTACTACTTTAAAATAATTCTACAGTACAAATTAAAACTAACTTGTACGCATTCTGTTCTTCGACTCTTCCTCAACTCTTCCTCGAATCTTCCTTTCCTCGACTCTTTTCGTCCTTAACTTTCCTCTTCCTCGACTTTTTCTCTCTTCAAATCTTAGGAAAGGAAAGGAAAAGTTGAGGAAGAGTCGAGGAAAAGAAATGTACAAGTTAGTTTTAAATTGTACTGTACTTTAAACGAATACAAGGTTAAAATATAAATTCTCTAAAGCACATCTATTCTGCGTATTTTTTCAAGAAAAGTAACTATTAAAAACCATCACTTGTTATCACTGATCCTATTTTCAAAAGCAATCGTGGTCTGGTTGACTCAATTAAATATTTTTCTGTTCAGATATAGCTTATCGAAAGAACAAAACTTTTATCATTTTTTTAATCTTCTAAATGATTTTTTAAAATTCGATTTTTCAACATAAATTTAATTGATTTCTTTTTTTTTATTTTTTTTCTACTTTTTATGTAATTTAAAAAAAAGCTGTATGAAAGATCTTTTTTAAAATTAATGTATAAAATTTTATTTCAATTTTTCCATGGGACTTAAACTTTAATTAAATAAATAAATTAATTAAATATTTTAAAAAGTCTTAAAATAAAACATAAATTTAATTTTTATTTCATTTTTGTAATTTTTCTTATTTTTTAAATTAAGAACTCAAGAAAATCAAAAATTTGACAATTAAAGAAAATCTGAGAACTAAAAAAAGAGATTGAATCACTTATTTGAAAAAAGCACTTTTAAGTTCTCTTTAACTTAATATCAAGTGATACAGTGTTTCAACAAAAAGTCCAGAATTGGTGTGATTACGTTATTTTACGCAATTTTCAGTAAAATTGTCCTAAAATATTTCCGGACAAAAAAAGTTTTAAATTAATAAAAAAGGACTTAATTGAAATCATAATTTTAAAGCAGTTCGTTTTAAAAAAAAAATATTCTTGCAAATTTTAATTTAAATTTTAAAAACAGTAATAGTTGAATTTAATTAAAAAGTTTTTTAAAATTAAAATTACAAAAAACAATTCATCTAATTTAATAATCAATAATCACATATTGTAACTGAATAGCCTTATTATGATAGAGTTACAATTACGCATGATTACGTAAGTTTTCTAATAAGTACTAAAAATGTGTAATTTTCAATTCGGGCTTTTTTTAAAAAAACTTAAGAAAAAAAATTTTAGAAGAAATGAAGAATAAATGATTCAGGCAAAATTTTAGAATCTTTCACATCAATATTGACATAAATTTCAAAATTTCAGGAACCAAAAAAATCTAGGTTCACTTAAATGTTAGAGTGGAAAAAAATAATAATTAGATATCTGAAGTACCAAAAAAATCTCTTAGAAGGGAACATTACAATTTTCAAAAAAGTGAAACAATCGAAATTTAATAAAATATTTTCTATTAAATTTTAGTAATTTTGGAATTATATTAGAAGAAGGGGGTTTTGAAATTCTTTCAATTCGGTTCTTTGCTAATAACTTTTAAAAGGAATAATTATGCAAAGTAGTAGCTATCTTAAATATATTTAAATCATACTTAATTTGGTGCAAAATGCATATGTTTGCACGTTGTTTTGAATAATCTATCTTATGATGTAACAAACTTATTACAGGTTGTAACATTTTTCAGAACCAATTTATTTCATTCCTTTCAAAAGTCATTAGCAAAGAATCGAGTTGAAATGATCACGAAATTCACAACCCCTAAAAATGTAAGAACAATATCTCTCATTCTGTTTAAAAATACAAATTTACATTTAAATTTCAGATTAAAAAAAGGCTGTTTTTATTTCATACCACGCGATAGCATTTTTTTTTTATTGTATTTTTAATTATTTTACGAAATTAATAAAAAGAATATAGCAAGATAATTTTTAATTTGATGGAAAAGTACATTTATTGTAGTCAAAAAATTGAGTTTTTATTAGTTAAATTTTGATAAAATGTTTGCAATAACTTCGAAAAAATAATTAATTTTATGAAAGGAATAATTTTAAAATGCTCAATGTTTTATTTAAATAAAATTAAAAAAACTACCTCTCTGCTTCGATTCGAAGCAATTATCTTGATAAAAGACAATTGTTTAATCGATGCATTCTTCATTGAAGTAGTTAGATATGTTTATAGCAAGTAAAAGGTACATACTTCTTTATATAAGTTATAAAACTTTAATGTGATGATTAAACATTTTTTAGCTGTATTTATAAAAAAGAATTCAAAAATCTTTTAAGAAATTTTGTATTAACTTTTAAATTTGATTTTTTTATTATATTTTGGCATTAAATCTAAAATTAAAGATAATTTATTTCTTGAATAGAAAAATTTAAAATGCTCAAAAAAAGTGATAAAAAATGTCTAGGACCATATCACGTTGAATGCACCGGTTCTCGTCCGATCACCGAAGTTAAGCAACGTCGAGCCCGGTTAGTACTTGGATGGGTGACCGCCTGGGAATACCGAGTGTTCTAGGCTTTCTTTTTGTATTCATTTAAATTTCTGGTTTTTATTTTTTTTAAATGTGGATTGATTTAAAAATTTGAGTAATTAATATTAATATCAAATTGAATAGACACCATTTTTATATAGTTCTTTAACTAATATTTAATAAAAACGTTTTAATTAATTACGGAAATAATTATTTTTATTTTAAATTTTTTAATGCATTTTGTAAAATTTAATTAAAATTGAAAAAAAAATTTAAAAATATCAATTTTAATATAAAATTAATTATGGTGTTCTACACTTTATTTTATTATTTTGAGTAAATTTCAAATTTTATTGTTTCACCAAAAAACTTTAATAAATAAATTTATTTTATTATTAACTTTATTGATTAAAGTTAAAATTTAAAAATTTTCTAAATTCAATTAAAAATCTAATAACCCTAACTGAACCATTCTTGTTGTAAACAACTGGCGCACTAACACATGTTGAAGTTTTTTCTATATTTTACACCAAATATTTCCCAGTGTATATTATCAGCACAAATCCCATTAGATAAAATGATGGTTCGAAACGATCCACCAATATATAATCAGAATAATAATATTCCCATTGTTGTCGGTACACAGCAGGGTCACACCGTTCAACGTTTGCCATTGCAAGATATACCAATACAACAAAATATACAAAATACTTCAACAAGTGTTAGTGCGCCAGTTGTTTACAACAAGAATGGTTCAGTTAGAAAGCCACTAGGAAGAAAGAAAGGTTCTACGAATAAATCAAATATTTTTTTTAAATTTTTTTATTCTCTTTTTTGTCTTAAATTTTTTAATTTAAATGCCGGGTCAATAATTAAAATTAAACTTTTTTATTATATTTAATATTTTTTTTTACCATAACTCTAACGTCGCATCTATAAAATACACTCAATCAATATTTTTTATATTAAATTTTTTTTAAGTTTAAAACCCTGAGTCTCTAATAAAGACTTTTTTTGAAGCTCTGCTTTTCTATTTGAATTTCTATTATAAACGCTACGTTTTTAATATGTATCGACTATGTGACCCATAGGACTTTTAAAATAAAAAATTTAACATTGTGAGGTCTATGTTAGACCATGCACCAAATATCCTACTCATGGTATTAAAGCATGCGTCGCTAAACAAGGGGATATGGTATATGTCAAAAAATTTGTCTTTTTCTGGTTTTTTAATTGAGTGATTATTTTTGATTTTTTTTATTTTATTAAATTCATAAATCTTCAAAGCTTTTTTTAGTTAATATATTATACAAGTTTTTAAGTCATCAAGATCATGAATTGTGTTCAATGTTTCAAATTTAACAATATGTCATTATGCATAACTGACATTTCGTTAAAGAATCTTTTTAATGTTATAAGAGATTATCGTTAATTTTAAATACCCAGGTATAACGACATGTCGCTAAAATCGAATTTTAGATCATTTAAAATCTAAAGACCACTATAAGCATAAAAACATTACTGTATTTTGAAAAATCTTTATTGGTTCAAATGAAATCTTATAAAGAATAAATTAAAAAATTAATTTAGCTCTAAAAATAGTTTAAAATTAAAGGTTTTGTGAAATATAGTACGATTGAACAGAAAAAAAAAAACAAACGTTTCTTTTTTCATATCAGTTAAAAATTTTAAGAATTTGAAATGTTAAAATTAGTTAATTGACAACATTCTTTTAAAACTCTGCAAGATTAGATGAATGCAATTTTAATGTATTTAGCGTGATTCAGTTTGCAGAGGGTTTTCCCGTAATTATCAGAATTTTGCAGGTGGTGCTATAAAAGAATGTAAATGCACTATAGTGCAAAGAGAACCAATTTTTAATGTAAAGAAAAAAGTTATGGTTTTTTTATTACTTTTTGTTCTGTTCTATTGTACTATATCTCACAAAACCTAATTGAGTTTACTTGAAAACATGTCTTTTTAAACTTTTAACTATAAAACAGGGGATGTTCAAAGCTAAAAGATTTTGAGTTTATTTATTAGCTTTTTTCGAAAATGAAACTAAGTAGACTCAAACTATAAGGGTGACTCTTATAGTTAAAATATTTTCTGGTGAGTAATTTAAATTTGAAAAAAATTGGTGGGTGTCTTACTCTTGAAATACACCCGAA
Source organism: Brachionus plicatilis (assembly GCA_010279815.1). Classification (NCBI taxonomy): domain Eukaryota; kingdom Metazoa; phylum Rotifera; class Eurotatoria; order Ploima; family Brachionidae; genus Brachionus; species Brachionus plicatilis. The sequence goes on from QEOQ01000191.1 coordinate 697,506, forward strand.
TGTTTAAATAAAATTTTTTTTTTCTGAATTAAATAAAAATAAAAACTCTGGTGTTCATTTTAGTAAAAAATGGGGGTATCCATGCACTTCACTAATTTAATTCTAAAAAGAAAGCCTAGAACACCCGGTATTCCCAGGCGGTCACCCATCCAAGTACTAACCGGGCTCGACGTTGCTTAACTTCGGTGATCGGACGAGAACCGGTGCATTCAACGTGATATGGTCCTAGACATTTTTTTACTCTTTTTTGAACCTTTTTAAATTTTTCTATTCAGAAAATAAATTATAATTAATTTTTATCTATTTAAAAGTTAATGAAAAAAATATTGAAAGATTTGTTAATCATTTATTATACATATTTATCTAAAATGTTTAATCTTCACTATAAAGTTTTATATATTATATTAAGAAGTATGTACCTCTTACTTGCTACAAACATTTCTAACTACTTCAATGAAGAATGCATCGATTAAACAGTTGTCTTTTATTAAGATTATGGTTTCGAATCGAAGCAGAGAGGTAGTTTTTAAATAAATTTTAAATGAAATAAAATTATATCAAATAAGTTAATAAAAATATTTAAAAATCTTTGTTTTTAAATCAATTTTTATTATCAGAAAATTTATCTAATGAGAAATTATTTTATTTTAATTTAGTAGTTTATTTGCTTATTTAATATAGAACATCTTTATTCTTTTTAAAGACATGACATAAAACTATTGTTAGTCATTTTATTTCGTTTATTTTCAACAGCACAATGACTACTCTCTCTAGGAATTTTACGCGTTTTATACTTAAAAAATGTTAAATGAATCTAAAATTAATTTGGAAACTAAATTTCGATAAAAATATGTTTCAGATTATCTTAGAATTTGTTTAAATTTTTTCATGGCTGCATATTAACCCATCATATCAATAATTAAATCCTCATATATAAATAAATAAAATCGTCATATCGATAATTAAATTCAAGATTTTAATTAAAATATATTGGTTAATCAATCCACATTTATTAATAATAAAAATCAGAAAATTAAAAAAAATTAGTAAAGTCTAAATGAATACAAAAAGAAAGCCTAGAACACTCGGTATTCCCAGGCGGTCACCCATCCAAGTACTAACCGGGCTCGACGTTGCTTAACTTCGGTGATCGGACGAGAACCGGTGCATTCAACGTGATATGGTCCTAGACATTTTTTTACTCTTTTTTGAGCATTTTTTAATTTTTGTATTTAAAAAATTCAAAAAATAAAATATTCTTATTTTTAATCTATTTAAAAGTTAATGAAAAATATTTTGAAAATTTTTTTAATTCCTTTGATAAATATCCTTTTAAACTGTTAAATCTTCACTTTAAAGTTTTATATATTATATTAAGAAGTATGTACCTATTACTTGCTACAACATATCTAACTACTTCAATGAAGAATGCATCGATTAAACAATTGTCTTTTATCAAGATAATTGTTTCGAATCGAAGCAGAGAGGTAGTTTTTTTTAACAAAATTTAATTGAAATAAAAAAATTTTAAAAGATAATCAAAAATTTATATAAAATCATTAAAATATTTAAATTACTATTCTACAGAGTTGGTCAATAGTATAAGTCATGAAGTCAAGTCTGGAGTTGAACTTAAAATTTTATTATTTTTCGAGTTAAGTCAACAATTTGGTTTTTTTTAATTTTTTTTTCTTTTTGTTAGAGAAATTGATTGATTTGATTTAAATTGTCTTTATTACCGATAAAAACAATTTTTTTAATTCTTATTTTTTTTTCAAAGTTCTGGTCTTTAATGAAAACTAAATATTCAGTTTAAAGACAAAGTCGGACTTTACTTTAATAGCTAGGCCAATTTCTCCTAGATAAATCAACGTTTTACTCTCAGAAAATGCTCATCGAAACAAAAGTTAACTTTGAGATTTAAATTAGACCCATTTTTTTTAAAAATCCTCCTTAAGTTCTCATCTCTAACCAAAACAAACACTTATTCGGGTTTTAAAAATTAGTTCATCGATTTAATTTTTGGAATTTAAAAATTTAACTTATTTTTTAAAACCTGTTTCTGGTTGATGATGGTTAAAACCTCAAAGAAATTTTTTGTCGCTCATTTATTTAGAAAAAGTTTATATCTTCATTCTGCGCCTATTGTTATTTTATTTCTCATTTTTTTTTATTTAAAATATTAACTAAAATGAAAATTGAGTCAGACAATTTTTTTCTTTTTTCTTCAAAATATCAATTAAATAATTATGAGCCTTTATGAACAAAAAAAAGAAAAATCTTTTGATAAATAATAAATTTAATTATAAGTACTACAAAAAAATCATGTTTTATTGAATTTGATTTTAATTTTAATTTTAGCACATTAGTTTATCAATCTTCATTTATCAATAAAAAATCAGAAACTTAAAAAAAATTAGAAAAGTCTAAATGAATACAAAAAGAAAGCCTAGAACACCCGGTATTCCCAGGCGGTCACCCATCCAAGTACTAAGCGGGCTCGACGTTGCTTAACTTCGGTGATCGGACGAGAACCGGTGCATTCTACGTGATATGGTCCTAGACATTTTTTTACTCTTTTTTGAACCTTTTTAAATTTTTCTATTCAAGAAATAAATTATCTTTAATTTTAGATTTAATGCCAAAATATAATAAAAAAATCAAATTTAAAAGTTAATACAAAATTTCTTAAAAGATTTATGAATTCTTTTTTATAAATTCAGTTAAAAAATGTTTAATCATCACATTAAAGTTTTATTACTTATATAAAGAAGTATGTACCTTTTACTTGCTATAAACATATCTAACTACTTCAATGAAGAATGCATCGATTAAACAATTGTCTTTTATCAAGATAATTGTTTCGAATCGAAGCAGAGAGGTAGTTTTTTTAATTTTTTTTAAAAGTAAAAAATTTTTATTTTTTTCCAAAAATTTGACTTCATTATTCATCTCAAAATTGTTTTTGTATTGAGTGTATTGTTTTTGTTTAAAAATTAAATTAAAGAAAAATTAATAAAATTTTTTGTCCGATTTAATCCATTTCAATTAAAAAAAATTGTTAAATCTATCTAATTTTTTAAATTTTTATATAGATTTTAATGACATAATGAAAGATTGGTTAAATTTCTTTACAAATTGTTTTTTTAAAAAGAATCACCTGTTGAGGGGTTAAACTAAATGGTCCAATTGAAAGTCCTCCTGTTTTTGGTGATGTGTCCACTTCATAATAAAGTATGTTTGTAAGCATCGTCATGTACAAGATTACAAAGCCACACGTCAATCTGTCCAGTCGTGTAAATGTGCTTAATGCTGGACGAGCTATGATCGAAAACCAAAGATGTCCATCACTCAGTTTATCTTTAGTTTCTCTTTGAAGCAAATACTTCAAGTCTTTTAACTGCTTATCTCCACAAACCTGAATCCTTCTGTCAATCAAACCATCTTTTTTGTCAACTGCTAGCCTTAAAAAAAATTTTTTTTAATTTAAACCAAAAAAAAGATGAGAAATTCTTGCCATTTTTCACAAATGAATATGAATCTATCTTTTGTTTTTAAATCAGTCACGACTATGTGTTTAAGATACCACGATGATGAACCTCGACCTTTGCCTGAATTATCATGGAATATTCGGCACATGAAAATGTTACCAAGTGATCTTGGCACAGCCATTAGGAAAGTATCAACAGCACTTCGTTTAAATAGAACCACATTTTTGTTTTTATCAGAACTTTTCAATTGTCTCACTGTCGATCCATCTTTTTCACCCGTCAGATCAATAAAAACATTTGATTTTGTACCAGCGTTTTTTCTTGACCCTGTACAAACGATTATTTCATAGAAATAGCTATCGTGGACAGAATTATCATCAAGGATATGAATTTTTGCTTTTTCTGTGTCTTTTCTATCAAAATAAAGACAAATAATGGCTAGCAAAATGTAGGCACAACTAGTAATAATAACTGTTAAATAAATTGTTGGATTTTGATCAAATGATGAGTTGGCAAAAACATAATCAAAGTCTATAGCTGGAGGCATGACTAAAAAACCACCTGCAAATTCAGTCAAATGATCAGAACGGCAGTTGGTGTACTCAAAATCGGTTCCTTCTTCAATCACTTCCATTCCTTAAAAAATGATTTTATTTCTGCATTAAATTTTTTTTGTGGGAATAAATAAGATTTCGAAATTGTATATTTTATTGAGATTCTTTAGATTCTAATTTAAAACTAGATTGTTTAAAAATATTTAGTCGATCGATTGATCTCTTATGGGGTGAGGATTAAAAACATTTAAAAAAGTGAAACTGAAAAACAGCGTATAAAACTAAATTTGCCAAAAATATTTTTTTAAATGCTTGTCAACACATAAAAATTCATTTTTCCTTTCTTAAATTTTTTAATTGGCTTTAATTTAAAAAAAAATAAAAAATATAAAAGATGAATTCAAAATGAAAAAATACCTAAAAACTTTCACGAGTCAGCAATTGAACAGTTATGTTGTTGTTTAACAAAAAATTAATTTTAAATGAAAAAAGAAGAATATTTTATTAAAATTATCGGCTTTAAATTTTTAAAAAACATTTTTATGATTTAATTTAGATTTAAAAATTTAATAAATGTGATTTTCCCATTTTAATAAATTCATTTTATGCGTTTTTAGTCATTTTAATTAAATACAGTGTGACCTCGATTTTGTGAAACGTCTGGGTAAACCAAAAAAAATTTCACAAAATTAAAATTTCACAAATTCGAGCACATTTTGTGAGTCACACAAATTTTTTTCACAAAATTAAGATTTCACAAAATAAGGGGTAACAAAATCGAGGTCAGAGTGTAATTTTTTTTATGCGTAAATCATATTTTTTATGTTTTTTTGTCATTTTTCATTTGTTTTTAATCTTCACACCTTAAAATGATAATTAAATTAAATTTTACAGAAACTCGCGTAAAATACTGAAAGTGAATCAATTTATCTTTCGTTAATTTAATAAATTTAGTAAAATTTAACTATCACTATTAATAATTTCAATTTTATTAAAAAAATTTTAATCAAAAGTTACATTATATTTTCCAAAAAAAAATAATTTTTGCATAGAATTTTATGAAGAATTTAATTCGTCTTTAAATTTCACTAAAATTCATTTAATTTTAATCTTATTTCTGATGATGTGACAAAAACAAAAAAAATTATCTAAAATTGATTAATAATTTAGTAATCGAAAAAAATAAAGACTTTTTTAAGAAATTTTATAGATTTTAAAATAATTATCTTTAAAGGCAAAATGCTGAAATTCAAAAGACCATTCGTTTGGAAATTTTTAAAGAATCTTTTAGAATTTTTTTGACTGGCAAATTTCCACTTTTTTCCAGCATAAATTTTAACGAAAAAATTTTATTAATTTTATTTATTTCCATTAATGTTAACGAATATTAACGAAAAAATTACGATTATTTTCGATAATTAATTTTAAAAATTTATGTTCGACAATTATTTAAGTAAAATTTGCCTTCAAAAATTAAAACATCGCTTAGACTTCAATAGTCAATAACAGCAATTCAATATTCAGTATTACAATTCAATAAAAATCTTGCAAAAAATATTTCTGAAATCAATTAAGTTTTCTTGATTTAACTCACATCTTGTTGCTTAAACAAGTAAAATGAGTCTTTAGGAGTTTTATAAAATCAACTAAATTTATATTCTTGATTGCTATTAATTTACAAAAAAATTCAAATCAAGTAATTAAGTATGACTTGAATTGAAATAATTTGTCGAAGTTTCATTCCATTTTGAATAAACTTATCTTTTTATTAAAAAAAAAAATATAATCAATCTTTTAAAGAGCTTTATAAATTGTAATTAAAAAAAAACTTTGATTTTTAAATTTAGAAAAAATCTTACCATTAGCTGACCATTCTCCAGTTTCTTTGTCAATAAAATAGCATCCAGCAGTAAAAACCCTAAACGAAAATGCACTCATATTAAAATCAGGATTTTGGTCATTAAGATTAGTTGGTAAATCAGTGGTCGTGTTTTTCAGACAGTATTCATTGAATTCAATTTCAGTCAATTGCCTGAAAACAACTCCCACATGGCTACTACTCAAATAGGAAGCAGTTGTAGACATATTGACAAAAAATTGATAGAACATGCTATCGTTATATTCTTTTAGATGACGAGGACAAAAAATTTCAAACAAGTCAAAAATTTTTTCTTTAAAACTTGGATCCTCATTAAACTTTAACAGAGCCAATATTGCTTTTGAATCATTTTCAGGCTTGATCTGAACATGAATCGAAGATCGCGGATTCGAAACATTAAAACTGAACCAAACAATTTTTTCAAACTGGTTGCTGAGGTTATTTGTTTGAACCATCTGAAAATCTGGAGAGGTCTGACTGGAATCTTTTTTTATGCGAATTTGAAAAAAATTTTCCGAACTATTCATTGATAATTGTTGACTAGACTCGTCAAATAAACTAAGACTCACTAAACTAGAGCCTGACAACTTAAGCTGGTCACCATTTGTACCTAATATTGGCTTGGGCACGGAAAAACTCTGCAATAAAATTTTATCGCTATTGCATTTTTCATTTTGACACTTGGTCAAATTAGGAAGTTTAAACTGGCCATTGTCAAGATTTATATTTTTTTTGATGCCATCCATTGAGCTTTTTATAAATTTTAAATTGACATTTTTTGTTTTAACTTCTGATTCTTGATTAAAACCAAGATGATCAGAGGATACATTAAGCAATTTATTGAACATCTGAGACACTGAGTTAAGTCCTTCAATAGATTTATTTGTAGTGTCATTAGAATTGCCTTGACTTAGAGCAATGAGAGAGCTGGCAGCCGAATCAATTATTCTGTCCGAAGCTGATTTCAATTGACCAAAGCTTGTTTTTTCTTTGTAAATTGAAATTGAATCGGTCAACTGTTGGTTCTTGTCAATGGCCATAGAAGCAGCTTCAAAAGAGATTTCTTCACTGTTTTCGGTTAATTTAGACAGGACCAAAGAAGTGGTTTGTATACTTCGTAGATCTTTGACTGGCAAATCACTGGCAACTTGGATAAATAAAGACTTTATTTGAATATTAGCGTCACCTGGTAGGCTGGAATTTGTAGAGTTTGTTGAATTAGTTTCGTTCAAGTCAAAGTCAATATCTGAATAGATCATGAAAGTTAAAGAGAGTAGATTTTTCGAAGTTTCCAAAGGGTCATTTTCGAAATAGGAATTGAGAATACTTTGGCTGGTGGATGAATCGAATATTTGGCTTTTGAATTCGGAGACAAATCCGGACTTTTGGATGACAAAAATTTCTTTGGGTATTTCATAATTAGTGACAGCGCCCAAGTCGTTGACTATTTGAATCGTTATATTTAAGAAATAATTTTTTTCTTTAGATCCCTCTGGCAACTTGACTTTAAACTTGCCATTTCGATTCATTCCCAATGGAACAACTGTGGATGTTAAATTTGCTTTAAAAAAAAAATTGATTTTCTGATAAAAAGGATAGCTTTATTAAAAATGATTTAAAAGTGCGGAATTTTTTTTTTTTTTGGTTAAAAGTTAAGTCAAAGTCTTACTTTGAAAAAAAAATAATGTTAAGAAAAAAATTGTTTTTTTTTGGTAATGAGCATGATTTAAATCGAACTCAATCAATTTCTCTTTAACAAAAAGAAATCAAAAGTGAAAGTTTTGAGTCGACTTTTTGACCAATTTTGGTTCAAATGACTCGGAAAAATTTACCGTAAATCCTTCCGAACTATCCCATTGGGTTCTGATGAAAAATGGATGGTGTAATAAGTTACAGAATATTTTTCTCGGGTCTCTTATACAGTGCTGCTACGATACCTTGAATTCACCATATTTTACGTAAATTATGGTAAATTCACGATATTTTACCGTATTTATCGTAAAAAATGGTAATCTAAAAAAGGGTATTTTTCGTAAAATAACGATAAATATCGTAAATTACCGATAATTGTTGTAAAATTAAGTGAAAAAAAAAATTCCTTTTGAATTTTGAAAAAGGAAAAAAACTAAAATTTGATTGAATTTTTTGACGAAGATTAACGTAAATTTCGGTAAATTTTTGTAAAAAAATGGTAAAAATTCAACAAAAAAGGAAAAATGGATTGAATGCAAGAAACTTTTCTAACCAAAATTCTAAAAGAAAACAATTTTAAGTCAAGTCATAACTTTGACTTATAAAAAAAAAATTTAAGCCACTTTAAATACTTGACTTGACCTAAGACTTGTGACATAATTTCAGTTAATATTTTCAGTTTTTTTTACGTAAAAATTTGTTATAAGAAAAATATAATTTACATTTAGATTCAAAAAATTTTCAACTTACAGTGGTGATTTGATAACAGTATTTTAGGAAAAATTACATAAATTACCGTAAATTAACCAAATTTTACGTAAATAAATGTAAAGTCCTAAAAGTGTAAAAGAGTTATTTTACGAAAAATTAAGTAAATTTTCAGGATTTTGAGATGATTTTGGCCAAATTTGTTAAATTTAAAACGGCCAATTCAAAATTCAAAATTTTTGAAAAAATGTCTTTTTTTTCCAAAAATCGAAAATTTAAGAAAGTTTGTTTTTTAACAATTTAAAAAACTTTTTTTTTAACCAATATTGAAAAATATTGAAAATTCAATATCAATGATAATAAGGTATAAGAGACCCATTTTTCGATTTTTTTAAAATTAATACAATTAAATCAGAATTGTTTATTTAAACAAAAAAGTCCCAAAAAAAAATCATTCATTTTTCAAGTCATTTTTTTTAAATAAAAGTCTTTGGCTCGGACTTTTGATATTTTGAACAACTCTGAATTTAATATAAACGCAGTGTAATGTAAAAATTACTTATTTTATTTAGTTAGTATATAAAAAAATGGTAATTTTACAAAGGGTTATTATTATTTGTTTTATAAAATTACGCCTTTCTTGATGATGTTACTGAGTTAATTTTATTTCTTAGAATTAGAAATATTACAAAAAAATTTTAAAAAATCTGAAATCGCAAAAGCAATTCTTGGCATTTATATAAGCTCATGATCGTATTTTATTATCAGATTTTTGATCCCATGAGACTGCATGATAAAAAAAAAACTGGGGTTAAAGTGGAAGCTATGTTTGATAATTTTAAGGTTTGTTATTAATTTTCTTAATAAGCCTTGGTGTTAAAGTTAAAATGAAAATGAAAAGTAGGGTTTTAACAGAGTCTTAGGAAGAGCACTTATGGCTATTTATCAGAGTTGTTTAAAAGTCACAAGTCTTAAGTTAAGTCCAAGTTCGGACTTTAATATTGGTGACTTTGGTTTAAATTAGGCCGCCACAATAACTACTTGGAACGGTAAAAAATTCATGTGACCGTGATCATGACTGATGAATGATCTATTTTTCGTTCCAGGTAGTTATTGTGGCGGCCTAGTTTAAATCAAAGTCAATAAAATTAAAGTCCAAGTCCGGACTAAATAAAAAAAAAAATTAAAGTCCTGACTTTGACTCGACTTAAGACTTCTGCTATTAATACACCAAATGGCGGTAATCTGCAAAAATCTATAGATATTAAAAATTCTAAATTAAGAGTATAAAATAGATAAAATTTTCAATCGTAAATATTTGTAATTTTTATGAATAAAATGTTTTACATTTAATCAAAAATTTAATTTTGAATTGTTTTAAATTTAGATACTTAAACCAGCACTTAGAAATGTAAAAATCTGATTATGAGAATCTCAATTCGGAATTAAAAATTTCAATTTTTAATCTCCGTTGTAAGTTGTAGCATTCATAAGATACTTTCCTATGAATGCTTTTTAAGATTTTTTTGATAATTTTTCAACTTGATGCCTGAAGTAAATATTTTCAAATTCTTAAGTTATTTGTTATATTTTATTGTAGATGTTTTGAGCGATAATTTTTTCTGTGGCCGTAATTATTTTGATAAATCAAGAATTACTGTTAAATTATTATAAATCTTTTTTTAATATCGTCTTTAAATTTTATGTTTAATCACTTTATTTTTAATTATTTTTTTCCGGTTTTCTTAAAAATACCACCATTATTTATTTATAAAAGGATTTAGAGAAATATGAAAATTAAAAAAAAAAATAAATTGTTGATTAAATTCTAAGAAGCAAGCAACTATATTCACAAAAACTGTATCAAGTTAACCTAATAATTTAAGCATCATTATTTAATGTGAGTTAAAAGTATAATACGATAAATTTTTTAAAAAGCATGACTTTTTTTAAAACATAAATAAAGAGTATCATAGTAAATCAGCATGATGTTATATTGGATAAAAGGTGATTAAATATAACCTACACAAACGATATTTAGATATAGATTAACAATGAATGTTCTTTAATAATTGAAAATAATTTATCACTATAAATATATTTAAAAATCATAATAATTTATCTGGTAAAGTTGAAATGTTTCTTAGAAGCTTACTCTTTCTAAGCTTAACTTATTTGATAGGCTGTCAAAAATATGGACCTTTCCGTCAATTTAAAAATTCAGACCTTTTCCTTAAAAACAATGGTAGTTTACTTAAAATAATTTTAAATCTTAATTAAATGTTTGAATCTCAAGAATCTATTAGACTGGAAATAAATGGTTCTTCAGTAAATTTTTTTATGATAGCTGATCAAGGCGGTTCCCCTAGCCCACCATTTTACACACCAATTACCAAATATGTATCCAATTTAATGGCGGAATTGTCCACTTCACATAACACACATTTTCAATTTGCACTAGGAGATAATTTTTATGATGATGGAGTAACAAGTGTAAACGATACTCGCTTTAAGGATACTTTTGAAGACATCTATAATAGTTCTAATTTAGTCAATACTCCTTGGTTTTTTTGCTTGGGTAAATTTTATTAGAAAATTTTTAGAAGGTAAATTTTTATCCTATAAGGTAATCATGACTATGGTAAGAGAAAAAAGGGAAACCCATTAGCTCAGATCGATTATACATACTTGTCGAAGAGATGGATTTTGCCAAGCTTTTTGTACGATATTGAGATATTCCTAAACTCTGAGCTTTTGATTAAAGCTGTGGTGATTGATACGCAAAAAATTTGCATTGTAGGAACCGAAGATGACAAACAAAATTATTTAGAAAATGTTATCAAGAAAATTGAGGAGTCTTCAAAAACAAGTGCACATTACTTTATGGTAATGGGTCATTACCATGTTTGGTCAATAGGTAAAAGAGGTCCGAATGAATGCATGTTTGAAAAATTAAGACCAATCTTCCACAAATATGATGTTGACGGATACTTTTGTGGCCATGAGCATTCAATGGAACATTTTACTGACACATTTTTTAATAAAACAGTTGAGTATGTAGTATCTGGAACGGGAGCAAAAGTGAGAGATAAAATAATGAATAGAGATAAAGTGAGTTCTGATAAAATAAAATTTTTTTGGGAAACAAATGAAGAACATTTTGATGACTGTGAAAAATGCTCTGGCGTTTTAGTTTTAGTTTTAGCTTTAGAAATAAAATGACTTTCAAAATGATCGATACCAATAGAACTGAAATTTATGGTTTTGAAATAATATCAAGAAAGTCAAGAAAATGATTGAATGAAAATTAATTTTCTAATTTAACGAATTTTAATTTAGAAGCTAATCATTACATTTTTAGAATTTTTATTAATAAAACTGGTGCAAAAATATTTCTCAATTTTTTCGAGCTATGGATTTCTAAGAGAAGCCTAAAGTAAAAATTTAGATTTGAGATTATTTGTTGAAATTTTTTAAAAATCGGAATTTAAAGTTCAACAAAAAGATTTATAAATAGCCCAGCGAAGTCTTTTAAGACTTTTTAGAGATTAATTTCAATGGAGAAGAGAATAGACTTTTACCATTGATTCTTAATAGATATTTAACGACTCTTAATTAGTAAAACTAACTTATAGATTTTATTTCCCTTTCTTCTACATTAATTCTTCGGCATTGTGAATTATGGAACAAAGAACAAAAACAAAAATTTTAAAATGAAATAAATTTTTTATTATGGGTTTAAAAATTGTTCTGCAAAATGTATCAGCTGGTAAAACTTGGTATAAATTTAGTCTCTGAAACAACTCTGCAAGTCTGAAAATCGCTAAATGTATTAGAAAATCATACAAATAAAATTGCAGAGTTATTGCAGAGAGTAAATTTGGGTGATACAAAGTTTTACCAGCTGATTCATTTTGCAGAACAATTTTTAGACTCAAAGTAAAAAAAGTTATTTCATTTTAAGATTTTTGTTTTTTTTTTTTGTTCCAAAATTCACAATGCTAATTCTTTCTTTCTTTATTCTTTACAGTTCTCAGATTAAAAAGACACTACTGAGTAAGGAAAGTAAAACATACAAGTTAGTGCATGTTAGTTTTAGTTTGTACTGTAAAAGGCAAACAATGTTTTGGTACCGCTATTTTAACAAAAACTTATCTAAACAAGAATAAGTACCTAAGTTTAGGAAATAAGGGCGTAGGCCAAAGGCGTCCGGGGCGAAGCCCTGGTTTATGATTTGGGTAAGGTCTTTTTATTAGAATATGCGGTGAGGAGAGTTATGGACCATTGCAAAATTATCCATTAAAAATTTTTAAAATAATTTTAATTTATATTGAATTATCAGTGATAATAAAATTAAAAAATTTTCGGATCTAGTCAATTTCGTGAACAACTGTTAACATATTATATGAACAAATAATTATATGTTATTCTTTTTAGAAAGCTAAAAGTTGATTTTTTAAAGTCTTCTGTACTGTAAAATAACACAAAATAAAGAAAATACAATTCATTTTCTCTATCATGTGCAAATTTGAAGAATTTTAACTAAAATATTTATTTCATTGAAAAAAATTACCACAAAAATAGCAGCATAGAGTAACATGCAATATTATGTACAATATCTGTATTTTTTTTACCCAAAATAAAATCTTATAATTCTTCATTTAATCAATCAAATTAAAAATCAAATTCAATTTTATCAATAATTCATTTTTTTGATTTACAGCACAATTATTTTTGATAATAAAAAATTGTTTTTTTTTTTAAATTGAATACATGTCTTTAATTTTCATGTATCAAATAGAGAATATTTTTGTTCAATTTGTTCCAGTGAAAATGAGAATGAAATATATAATAATATATAAATAATAAAATTACCAAAATATAAATATTCGGTTACATCTCCACCACTATCAATCCAATCAATGCAATCTATCATAAAGTCTGTCATTAAAGCAAAACCTGAATCAGGTTCAATTACACACGAACCATTATAAGGTGGCTTTATCAGAGACAAGTGCATAGTCGAATTGACATCTATGTAATCACCCTCTATATCGTACAAAGCTTGAATCATGCATTCAACTTTCCAGTAATAAAATTCTGAGTATTTAATGAATAAATCTTGTGAAATAACCATTTCTTTTTCATTTAAGCCGAATAAAAAATTGTCTTTATCAGCCCCATCAATATTTTTCCAACTATTCAGCGATCCAGATTCGGATACTTGGACATCAAATGTGTACAAGATGTCTATTGATTCCTGGCATCCATCAAAACATTCACTTTTAATTGATAACTGGTTCTCAGCAAAAATCCTTGTGGATCTAACTGAACGAATGCACAAATCCGGAAATTTGCATCTAATTTTTTTAAAAATTATTTTTTAGTAAAAATTTTTTCTTTTCATTCAGCTTACTCAAGCCGTAATCTTGGTGCTCGAGGAGCTGGAACAACATCAATTTTGATAAATTGATAGAATTTAAAATCATGATATTTCAACACAGTCAAAAACAAATAAAATCTTTTAGAACGATATATTAGTCCGCCTGGTAGAATTCTAAGAGTTGTCTGTTTTGAATCGATTTCAAAACCAGCTGAAAAATTCGAAAAAATATTTTAATGATTATGATTAGAATAATTCGACTAGGCGACTGGAAATTTGTTATGAAAAATTTTTAAAGATAGGGGTTTAAATTTTTCTTGTCATCTAAAATATTACTTAATTTTTTGAATTTTTTTTCCTAATACAAAACTGAAAGCTCTTGTTAAAAATTTCAAAATATTTAATGATAAGGGTGAGGATTAAAAAAAAATAAAAAAAGTGAAACTAAAAAACAGCACATAAAACAAAATTAGTCAAAAGAATTTTTTCAAATGTTAATCAACACATAAAAATTCTTGTTTCCTTTACTAAATGTGTTCTTAACTTTTTTAATTGATTTTCATAATTTTTGTGATCTTAACTCTTATTTAATAAAAAAAATATAATCTAAAAGATGAATATAAAAATTAAGAAAAATACCTAGAAACTTTCAAGAGTCATTAATTAGACAGTTACATTGTTGTATAACAAAAAATTAATTTCAAATGAAAAAAGAACAATATTTATTAAAATTATCGACTTTTTATATCTTTTTGATGGTTTAATTTCGATTTAAAAAATTTATTTACGTAATTTTATAATTCAATTAATTAATTTTATGTATTTTTCATCATTTTAAATAAAAAGTTTTCTTTTTATGCGTAAATCACATTTTTTAAATATTTTAATCTCTCTTTATTTGTTTATAATCCTCACCTTAATAATAACTGGAATAAAAATTGCTTAAAATTTAAGGAAAATTTACTCAATGAGTGAACAAAATCTTTACCGATTTTTGTTTATAAAATTAGACTGACATAAATTGAATTTTCACAATAATTTTGTCTAAACTATTAATATTAGCAATTTTATTTTATTTGTATAATATAATAAAGGGTAAGTTGTTTTAACTTACTTTAAAATCTTTCCAGTATGCCCAATAGTTTTTTGCTTAAAAATTAATAATCTTTTTAAAAAATAATTAATTTGTACACCAAAATTTGTAACAAATAAAATGTTAAAAATTCGTATCATAATTTTCGAAGGTCGAATACTTCAATCATTTGCTCAAAGAAGCATTACTTAATGACTGTAAATTTAAAGTTTGAAAAAGTCTAAAAAGTTTTTAAATAAATACTAATTTTGAAATAAGTAAATGTAAATATTGGCAAAAAACCTGATAGCTAAAAAGAAAATTTCACAAAGCAATTGTAAAGTTTAGGTTTTTATTTGAAAAGCTCAATTGATTTAAACATTAAATTTGCATTTTGTTAATTTTTTAAATGAATCTTTCTAAAAAAAAAATTACTAAGATAAACGAATTGTGTAGGCTTTTTATTTGAATTTTAAAATTTATACGGCACCAAAGCCAAAATAATGTTAAAAAATTAAATTTTATATTTTTATTTAAAAAAGCTAATTTCATTTAACAGACAGCACCAAAACTAAATTTCAATTTTATGATTACTAATTCCACAGAAATTTATTTAGAGTTATTCTTTTTTCAGGAATTTTCCTCACTGGAAATTTTTTAATTTTATTGAATTTAAAAAAAAACTTCAGTTTAAATTTACAATTTATTTTATTTTCTTTAAATAATGATCTCTTTTAAATCTAAACTCCCATTACAAATATCTATAGTTTCAATTCTAAAGAAAAAATAAGCTTTTTGTAGTTCAATTTAACTTAGTATTAAACGTTTATTCAAACACAAACGAGTCTTTACCTATTCCTCATCACTTCTGAAGTAATGAATTAAGGCTAAATTCCCTAGGCTAACATGTGCTTAAGAAAAATGTGACTAGTAGTTGTGCAAGATAATTTCACGAATGTCCGCTCTTAAGCTCGATATCTAACGCTTCAATGGATTTAAATTAATTCATTAATTAATAATATTTATATAGTAAAAAAATTCAATTAAATCTTAGTCTAAAAGAAAATTGTTTTTTAAAATTCAGTATAATTTCTATTCAACACAAATTAATACATTCGGTTTTTAATTTCTGATCCAAAATTTTACATTGTACCGTTTAAATTTTATATTTTTATTTTTTAAGTTCATTTTCAAAAATTTTTATTTAATAAATATTTGTTAAAAAATTTTTTCCATTAAAAGTTAAAAAATAAATCAGCTTAAATATAATAAAAACTAGTCAATATATCATAATATATTTAAGCTGTGTGTCATTATTTTGGATCAGTATTATTTGTTTAAAAAATTTTAAATTATCTAGAACATTTGAAATTCAAATTGAATTCATTAAATTAATTGAACTTAAATTCATATTTGTTAAATCTTTAAATATTAATTATAAAATCAAACATTTTTTAAGGAAAAAAATGAAATGTTTAACAAATTAATCAAATTCTCTATTTTTTTTAAAATCAGATTCGTTTGCAATTTTTCTATGTTTTCTGTATTTTTTTTCATTCTTAAATTTAATATCTCAAAATAAATAAAAATAAAAAGAATAAAAATTAAAATCTTTAGATGTAGGAATTATTCATCATTTCTTTTTAAAATCAACAATTTATGTGGTGGATTTTTTTTAGAGTCGCCAAGATGAAAAAAAATAAAAAGAATTTACCTGGATCAGTAAAGCATTCGGGGAGTAAAGTCAAATTTTTGGAAAAATCGAATAAATCATGACTCAGAGTAAAGTTTTTTAAATTCAATGAAGTAAAATTTTCACTTCGATTTTTAATGAAGCAAAAAAATTCGTAACTTAGCTCATCAAATTTAGCAATTTGATCATAATCATAAGAAAACCGTGCCGGTTCTATTTCAAATGATTGATTAAATCCGACCTTCATATAGTCAAGATTGTTCTCAAGAGTGAATATTTCGATTCCAGTCGGTATTATACGAACATAAGCCTCGGTAGAGTTGAAAAATACATTATTGATATTTTTTATGTAACCTGTATCGACAGTTAAATTTGCCTCAAGCTTAATTTTATGAATTCCATAGAATAAGGTGTCGTGAAGTATTGCTAGAAAAAGAGTATTTAAACTTGGATTATCCATAATAATTATTTCAGTTTCATTTCCATTCGAATCCAATTGTAAAACTGTCCATTTGTAGGTCAATGAGTAGGCTTCCAAACATTGTGGTGTTACTGTCCCAGGAATACTAAATGATTCGTTTCTGAATATTTGAATTGGATGAGAAAAGTTTGTAAACTCGTTTGGAATTTCGACCAGTAAACTACAATCAACACCTTAAATTTAAATAATGAAATGAATGAAATTTAAAAATGAAAAATAAATAAAAATAAAAATCAAGAAGCCTTCTAAGCAAAAATAAATTTTAAAACTCATATTTTTTATATTAAGCAAATAGATAAATAAATAAATTTTATTCAAAAAATATAAAAATGTTTAAGAGCCAATATGGTTTAATTTTTGTGCTTGAATTACAAAATGTATCCAATGTTGAAAAAACATTGAAAAAGAGCGATATTTCAAATATTTTTTTCAGTTTTCAATAAAAAATAATTTTAAATTAATTGTAATTGCAAACATGAAAAACTTTGTTTTATTATAAATTTTGATAAAATGCATCAAACGAACTTCAATTATTACTAAAGTAAAAACACATTTTTTCGGGTCTAGTCGGTTAGGTGAACTATGGTTCATCTATTACTGAAACAATTTTTGTTCTCAGGTTCTATGGACCATTAATTCACTTTTACTAAAAATTTTTGACCTAATATTAAAGTTTTTCACCTAATTTGACATTTGATCACTTAATTCTATTTTGGCTCACCTTTGAGTGAAACAAAAAAAACCCGAGAACAAGAATTGCTTGCATAATAGGTAAACCATGGTTAACCTCTCCGACTAGACCAAGTTTTTCAACGATTGAATATTAAGAAAAAACTAAATGAATTTTCATCTTTTTTTTTTCTTTTTAATTATTTTTAATATAATTTTGTCTTATTTAACTCCATTTTTAATTTTTTTGTTTTATATATTTTTATTCTGAAGGTTGGTGGAGATACAGATAAATAAGTAAGTTAGTTAAAAGTTAAATAAAGAATTTTAAATATTTTTTTCAAATTTTCAAATAAAAATTAAACTCATTCTATTTCTCTAAAGAGTTTTATTTCAAATACGAAAATGATTGTAATATTAACTTAAAATTATTTTTTTATTTGAAACAGCTCACTTTTTCAATGTTATTTCAACATTGACATTGGATACATTTTGTAATTCAAACACAAAAATTTAAACCATATTAAATGGAATATTTATTTCTAAAAATTTATCGTTCAAAAATTTACAATCTAATTAATAAAAAAAGACTAAGGCAAACTATTTTTTTTCGATTTAAGATTTTAAAAGTTAAATCATAAACTTTAAATTTTAAAAGGCCTTGAGAAAAATATAAATATGAGGCTGTGAAGTTATTAGATCACACTCAGTTTAATCAAAAAAAAATCATTTTATTTATTTATTAAATGACAAATCATATCTTTAGAATGCTATATTTACGGTAAAAAATAATAAGAATTTAATTTTTTTCATTTTTATTAAATTTTATAACTTATTCTAAGACCTAATAAAAAATTGGAAAAAATGTTTTATAGTTTGAGTATCTAACTTTAAATTTTATTTAAATATTGACCAAAAAGCAAAAAAAAATATTATAATAAAACAGCATTATTTTCAATTTAATATGTAAAATTCCTTTATATTATTTTACTTAAAAACCTTCAGTTCTGGTTCTGGTGTAAAGAATTGAGTTAATAAATATTTTCTAAATTTTTTTGTAATTTAATTCTGAATAATATCAAAATTATTTATTTTATTTAGTTGACTTGTTGAAAAAATTCGTTGATTTTAGATTCGGCTTTTACTATTTTTATTTCTAAAATTGTACAAAAAATTTTAAAAAATCTGAAATAATAAGAAAAAAGGAAACTCAAATAGCTTTCAGAGCAATTTTCGGCATGGATTAAAATGTGAAAAAAAATTTACATACTATTAGGCCAGACTGAGGTAATAGTTGAAATTATATTATTTGATAATTATAAGGTTGTTATTAATTTTCACTATAAGCCAAGGGTTTAAAGTGAAAATGAAATTAAAAAAAATTGTAGTTGTAACTAATTTTTAGGTATTGGGTTTAAAGCTATTTAAGCATCAAAACCTCGGTAAAATTTGCAAGGATTTATGATAGGTCTTACCATTTCCCATAGTTCGAAAGCTGCCGATTTACTTAGAATAAAATTTTGATTCTTGATACAAATGTCCTGAATTCCTAATTACAAAGTAAAACCCATATAATCTTGGCAAAATGTAAATTTATTGTACATTTTTATATTTTTACATTTTTGAGAGAAAAAATAAAAATCTCAAAATAAAAAAAACTTAAAAAATTTTTCATTAAGAAAAGTAATAATAAATTCGCAATTAATTAGAAGGGATTTTCAAAAATTATCCTCGGTTTTTACATTTAAATTTTTCTAAAACTCCTTTCTAAGTAATTGCGAATTTATTATTACTTTTCTTGAATGAAAATTTTTTTAGATTTTGAGATTTTGAGATTTTTTTTTTCTCTCAAAAATGTAAAAATGTAAAAATATTTAAATGCACAATAATTTTCATTTTGCCTATTATCTTTTACAAAAATTAAAATTTCTGTTTGAAGACTTTAGAAAAGTAAAATTTATTTAAACTAAGTAATAATTTTTTTGTCTTGGTTGACATTATCAAAAAGTAAATAAAATTCAATAATTTTTGTTTTAAATTTCTTTTATTTAAAATAAATTTAAAGCTTGAACCACTTACTTAGATAACAAATTTGTGATAAATCATCCATTAAACTTGATGTAAAGTTCGTCACACATGTTTCATTTTCATATTCATATTTTATATCGAAATTTTTCTTTTCAACAAAACTAAAATCTTTTATACTTGAATTTTCTAGGTATTTAAATTAATAAGAGAATTTAACTTAGCAGAAAAAATAAAATGCTACCTTTTTGAATTTTAGCAACACTTGTATAAAATATGGACGAATTGGAGAGTTTGACAGAAAAGTTGTATTGGGCCGAAATTGGATATTTTTTGCTGATTTTAATTTGATCGTAAAAGTAGCCCGTTTCTATTAAAGAATTAATTAAGAAACGATATTTAATTCCGGTTGTGTCCAAATAAGAAATAGTTCCATTTGTATTATAAATTAAATCCCCAAATTCATTTTCACCATTTGACTCCAAACCAAGAATCTCATTTTCTAAATGTCCTAAAAAAAGAATCGCACCTTTAGGAATTTGAATGGGTGTTTGTAATAAAATATGATTGTATCCTTCATTTACGCTTAATGAGTGATTAAAAATAAAGCTTAAATTTGCTCTATTGTTGCTGATAAAATAGCTTGAACAAGTGATTGTATCCCCGCAATTTGACAGCTTGACAAACTTTTTATTTAAAAAAAAATTTTAATTTTATTTTAGTTAAATTTTAAAATTTTATTTTTTTACGGATAATTGAATAGTTCCATTTTGATTTGCAAATAATTCAAAACCTAAAAGATTAGCAGTAAATTTGAACTCATTGTTAATGATCAAAAAATGGCTAGTGGTTGAGTAAATTGCCGCTTTTGTCGATGAACTTGGAATTGCTGGTCCAAAATGTTCAAAATACAAATTTCCAGTGGTATTCAAAAGGTCTGGAATATGACAATCTCCATAATCTATCAAGATCGAATTTGTCTGAGTCTGGGAATACAAATACAAATTGCAATCAAGTGTAAAACCTTCAATTATTAGGCACATCACTTCCATACTTTTAGCTGGCAAAAAATATTTAAAATTTTTTTTTTTTTTTTTAAATTTAAAACTTACAGCTGGTCACATAGAAGGATTTGGTTGTGTTAAAAATAGCAATATTATAAAGTCCTTCGAAGCTGTAAGTTTTATTAAAAAGATTTTCTTTTGAATAATAAAAATCGTGAGCTGTCAAAGCTTTGAATAGAAAATTCAATTGCCTATTCGAGTCTATTTTTATTATGTTTCCAAAGCTAATATAATAGTCTTCGAAGTAGCTCTCATTTAGAGTTTGAAGTCCAACTCGACCAATTGAATCAAATCTTATGGTAACAATCCAACCTTGAGGCACTGTTAAATATTCTTTAATCCAAAAAAAGTTGAGGCCCAAATTTTGCGGATTTAAAGAAAATGTCTTCTCTATGACTTTAGCCGAAAATGATGTCGTTTTTTGAAAATAATTTCCGCAACTTTCATTTAGTTTGCCATTTCCACATTCTGTTATTCTATTCAGAAGAACTGTAAAAGACCCAATTGCACTGACGTAATACTCAAAACCAGCTAATATTGTATCAAATTTAAATTCTGTATTCGGTAGAATAAATTCAGTAGATATCGAAGTAAGAGGGACAATTGGATCAATCATTTCAGGCAATCTGACTCCAAAGCCATCAAAAAGTTCAGCTTAAAAATATTATTTAAAATTATATTATATTAGTAAAATGTAGTGAGAAGACATTGTTCTAAGAAAATTAAAAGAGCTGTTAGAAGTCATGAACATCAACTAGCTGTGCGAGCCAAACGGGAACAAAAATTGTTAAAAGTTAAATGAACAGAGAGAGGAAATTTAGAGTAGGCTTAGACGCAATGAAAAATCTAAGGAAGTCAAATGATAAAAGATAAGTGAGAGAGATCAATAAAAAGGAGCTTGTACGGTATAATTTTTTAACTAACAGATTTTGAAACTGTGTTGAATTTAGTCAGAAAAAAAGATTGACAAAGGAAATGGAATAAGCGAAAATTACATATAACTAAAAATAATTAATAAAGGATTATCGGAAACTTGAAGTTCATGATCATGATCAAATGATCAAAACTTAATTCATTATGATGTTAAAAAAATGATGAAATTGGCTTTTATTAATTTTTTTAAAACTAAACATAAGATGCTTACTATTTTAATTTTAAAAAAAACTCTTTTTTTAATCAATTTTTAATTGATTCTTATTAAATCTTTATTTTGAAAATTAAATAGACAATTTTAAAATCAAATTGTGATTTAAAATAATATTTAAATATTAATTGAAATATATTACGGCAAAACAAAGTTAAATTTTGAATTGCAAAATTTCAAAATATTGATTAAGATTTTATTTTTACTTCAGAAAACACCTTTTTATTAAACTAAAAAACTAAAAATTTTGATTTGAAATTTACATCTGATCATGTACTTCAATTTGCCAGGATTGTCTTTAAAAAGTTAGTGTTTGTTATTATTGAGATTATTTTTATTGTTAGAGATATTTCGAAGTTTTTCTGTGATAATTTGTCATAAAATTGAAAAGTGAAAAATTTTTTCATAAGAGTTTTTCATTTGAATCGAAGTGTTCAAAATTTTTTAGTTGATTTGGCCATTCAAAAATATAAATTTTTTTAGGCTAAATAATATAAAAAATTATTTATTTCAGATTTGTCTACAATTAAAACAATCAGTTAATAATGTTTTTAATTCAAGTGATTACACTTGGATTTTTTTTAATTTGAAATCTAAGTCATTTGTTCTAAATTGTGCTTAACTTGAAACATGCGAATGAATTAAAAAAAATAAATGTCTAACTTAGCAAAATTTTTAAACACTAGAAGCACCAAAATTTCAAACTACTACAAGCACCAACTTTGATTTTCATAACGAGAATTGTTATGAAAACCAAAGAATAAATCATATATTTTATGTTCAAATTTATTTAAATTATTCAATTAATTGAATAAAAATAGTAAATTATTTAATTTTAGTGTTTTCTTAGGCCTTATAAAATATTCATGGTCAATCACACTTTTTACAAATACTCTCTATTTTTTTTGGACATTATCCACATACTGCTTTTTAACATTTTGAACAAAAATGTTTCGCTTTATAATTACCACATAAACGAATTTGAACAAAATTTTTTTTATTTGAATTTGTTAATTTTTATTAAGCTAGAAATTTTTTTTTAGAGTCGATGTTTTTTATTAAAATAGACTAATAGTTATGTGCGATATAAATTAGATTTCTTTTTTAAAGTGGCGATGTTAATAATTTAGCGAAAAATTTATTAAAATTAGCTGTGAAGAAAATTATGGGCTCATTTTATAAGTTTTTTTTTTTCTACAAAGATTCATCTCTTACAGTTCAAAATCATTACTTTGACCATTTTTTTTTAAATTCTAATTTTTTTGTTAATTTTTACCGATAATATGATAATATGATTTTTACCGATAACGGTCACTTGAAAGTTGGTCAGACAGGGGAATTAAAAAAGGCTAAAGCCAGTGACTCGACTTGATTTTTATAAAATTCTTAAAATGAATTTTTTTTAAATTTTTTTAAATATTTATTTGTAGATAAGAATTTAAAAATAAACAGAGTAGATTAACTTTGATGAAAATTTTTCTTATTAAATACTAACATTACTTTTTATTTATTTTTATTTTATTTCACTTTCTTGCATCGCCAAGTTTGGCGTAATTTCTGAAATAAATGATGATAGTTATTTCTTTAATAAAATTTGAATAAAGCTAAATATTTAAAAATTAATTTATAAAATAATTTGATAGGAAAAATTTAAAAATAAGATTAAAATACATAAAACCTTACCATCAAATGATAAGCTACCAGAGTTACAATCTCCATAATCTACCAAAATATTTGTTGACAAATCTGTCGTTAATATTTCGCCTACACAATTTAAAGTGTTCTTGGACGTTCGATTCGAATTTGGACAATCAAAATTAATTTTTTTAACTAAAAATAAAAAATAAAAATAATATATTTTAAATCAAAAATAAAGTACCATTTGTGACATTAATACTTTTTGTTACTGTAATATTCGAATCAATAAATGTTGCTGCTACATCATAAGTGTTAACATTGTCAGAATTTTTTGGTTCAAAACTTTGATTGAAATAAAAATAATTAACATAGTAATAATTTTTAATCAGAGCGTTGGTATAAAATCTCCAGTTGTATTTATTATTTATCTTGATTGCTTGACTTGACACAAGATAATCTGAGTTCAAATAATCGTTAGTGGTATCGATTGCGATCGGAAAGTTAGCCCAAATTACAACCATTTGTCCTTTGTTAACTTTTCTCTCAGTGGACAAAATATGCCTATTGTAGCCAAATGACGTAATAAAATTTTGCACATTAACCCTAGATGAATAGGTATAGCTTGATCCTGATTCAGAAATCCATTTTAAGCATGATATAGTTTCACCACACGTATCGTAAGTATCGATCTATTTTTTATTCAAAATTTAAAAAAATAAAAATAAAGTATTTTTAAATTTTACATATGTCCATAATGTAGCGGCAGTAGGATTCAAAGAGTATATTTCAAATCCGATCAGAGTGGTCTCAAATTTAAACTCAGTCAATGGCAAAGCATAGTATCCATGTGCATCAAACATGACTGGATTGACTATTTGCTGCGGAACATACATTCCGACATGAAAAATCGGCTCAGCTAAAAAAAATAAGAAAAATTAGATATATTTTCAAAATCATTTTTTCATTATTTTGAAAAATTTTAGTGAAATTTTGATTTTTTGATAATTATCTTTAAAAGCATGTTTCATCCAATGTCAAAGTCTACCAAATTAGTGTAAATGGTGATCTAATAATTCATAGAAAAATCAAGCTATTTATTTAATTTATTTAAAATGACCATAAATATAAAAAGGTTTCCATAAATTTATTAAAAATAGAATAAACTTAACAGTTATTTATCAAATTGAATAAAAAAGTAATAGAAAATAGAAAATTATCCTAAATTGATTAAAACAATCTTAATTTGAATAAAAAGAACATTAATTGGTTCATTAGAATTAAGAAACTCAGTGTAACCACGTTATTTCATGTGCATTTAGACTTCAGATGTCGGCTAAAATAAAATAAGAAAAATTAGATATAGTTTCAAAATCATTTTTTCATTATTTTGAAAAATTTTAGTGAAATTTTGATTTTTTGATAATTATCTTTAAAAGCATGTTTCATCCAATGTCAAAGTCTACCAAATTTGTGTAAATGGTGATGTAACAATTCATAGAAAAATCAGGCTATCCCTAAAATCCGGACCCGGACTGCCGGACATGTCGTCTAAAATACGGACACGGACTTTTTTTTGTAACCATCACTAAAACCCGGACCCTTAAACTAAAATACAGAGTAACACGTTTGTAAAGTAAAATTTGGTTTTCTAAAAAATTTGAAATTCAATTGAAAATTTTAATAAATAAACAAAAAAAATTCTCTTATTGTTTTTAAATTATTTTTCCGAAGATGCATATATGAGTTTAAAAAGTGTTATTAAAACCAAAAGACAAATTTTGATCCTTAAAAGGGAAAGAAAATTTAAATTAAGCAATTAATTATATTCAATTTAAAACCATTAAGTTAAAAAACTTTTTTATTCTTGTTTGTTTTTCTTTCAATAAATTCAAATTGGTTTTTTTCTGAAATTATCAATTCTAGCTTTAAAGTCTAAAAGGGGTCGTGTCCGTGTTTTAGACAATATGTCCGGCAGTCCGGATCCGGATTTTAGGGATAGCCGAAAAATCATTTAACAGAAAATTAATAAAATCAAACAAAATTTATAGAATAAATTTTTGTAGAAAATACTTCATAGAAATAAACTCATAGATTTTTTTTTCATAAAAATTATATTCCAAACTTTAAAAGAAAAATATTAAGATAAATTAAATTAAAATTGTATTTTTAGAATTTGTGTAAAAATTCTGCTTAAGTGATAGAAAAATTAATTAAAAAAGTAGTAGTAGCGAAATCTCAGGCCACTGTAGACACGTTCGGCCATAGCATTTAAATTGCACCGGAGATTTTTACATTTTTATAACATTTCAGAGTTTTATTTTTAAATTTTTGATTGTTAAAATCATGGATTGACAATGAACTTATATATTAATACTTATTTTCTTATATTAACATAAAAGTGTCCTTTTGTGTCCTTTTGTGTACTTTTGTTATTGACATTTATAATTCCAGTATATTAACCAAAAATTGAGAAAAATTTATCTGAGTTAAATAGATCTAATTTTAAATCAAACGATATTTTGACTATGAGTAAATATTCGTCAGACGTTTTACTCATTGTCAAATTAGGGTTTAATTTAAAATTAGATTTATATTAACGAAATATTAGATAAAATAAAGGGGTCCGGGGCGAAGCCCTGGTTTAGGGAATTTGGTTCAGTAAAAATAATGAGCGAAGTGTCTTTAAAAAAATGTCCAACTGAGTTTTTAAAATATCTAACGGATTCCTTAATTAATTTTCTATTCTTGAATTCTTTAATTAAATTAAGTCAATTGCTAATTGACAAAAGTACACAAAAGTACACAAAAGTACACAAAAGGACACAAAAGGACACTTTTTAATGCAAGTGAATAATATGATAAAATAAGTTCATTGTCTATAGCTCGTTAAAATGCATGAAATTTAATTGCGCATTTAAAATGTTCTGATCAAATTTGAAAAATGAAATTTGATCAAAAATTTCCTTTGCCATCATTTGATATTCTCTTAATATTCAAGTCAACTAAGTTTTAGGGCAAAAGATGCACAAATTTTAGTATTTGACAATCACAATCATGTACATTTTTCAGAAAATTGAAAGGTATTGACGAAGCTAGATTTAGGTGATACATTGAATGCATCTAATGGGTCTATAGTGATAGGTGACCAGAAATTGATCACCTAACTTTTTTTTGTTTGTTTGGTCACTTATTTTTTTTTAATTGAATAATTATTTACAATAAAAAAAAAATTTTAGTCTTTTCATTTAAATTAAAAATTTTTATATACATATCAGAAATTATCGAAATTCTCCTTTATTGAAAAGATGTCAATATCCAAGGATCAATTAGCAATCTATTTATTTATATATTATTTTCAAGTATTTATTTTAAACTAAATTCTATAAATTTTTAAGAATTTTTTTGATAAATTTAAAAAAAGTTAAACGAAGAAAAAAATTTTACTTTCTGACAATGAATACAAATTTTGGTTAGAAGTTAAAACACGATCTGATTTTGAGAATGAAGATGCAATTACCACACAATTGATTGTATTATTAATTGTTCTATTATTGTCCTTGCAGTACAAATCAATGGTTTGATCTAAAATTAAAAAAATAAATAAACTTTTTCCAAATATAATTTTATTTACTTTTTGAAATTGTCAACTCTTTTGTAATCAAGTTTTCCGCCAATGAATTTTTGTTTTTCACAGTAATATTATAGTTTCCGATCGAGGAGTAATTTACTGAAAAAGGAACAGTATCCGAATATAATTTTGGTTCAGTTAAAACATTAATTAAAATGTTCGACTTTTTCCATAGCTCAATTTTATGAAGATAATTAGCAGTTCCATTTATTACCATATCTTCGTACAATTCATATCGATTGGTATCATAGAAAAATCTAGCAGTAAAACCAATAGATTCCAAATAAACCATATCGCCTTTCTTTGCCATAACTGGCTGGGTCAAATAGAAACGGTTTTTGCCTTCAAAGACTGTTGTTACCCAGATGGTGTAAGTAAAAGTAAGTGCCTTGATTGGATCTTTCATTAGCTGATCAGCGCAGCGGCTTGTCCTGACACAAAATGTTGGTGAATACAGTACAAATTTTACTGTTCCTCCCAGACTGGCAAAGTATTCAAATCCATAAATCCAAGTATCATTTACAAATTCGGTATTTAACATTAAATAATTTGCGTGCCAAGTAGATTTTTGAGGCGCCTCATCAGGCAGCGTCATGCCCACAAAATTTTTGATATGATCTTATTTTTTGAATAAAAAATTTATTAATTTTCCTTTTATCAGATTTTATTTTTTACCGCTAAATGAAAAATTTTCAATTTGACCATTTCCATAATTGACTTCATACGAATCTGATTTAGATCTAGACTTGATAAAAAGGGTACAGTTGACCATCAGATCTAAAATGTGGTCTAAATCCCAGCAAGTTAAGTGATACCAATTTTCTGGAAGCAAAAAAAGTTACAAATATGCACCTAGAATAAATAAAAAAGGTACCATAAATTAAACTGAAGTGGCGAACTAAGTTGACCGTGCTGTTCGAAACATTTGCCTCAATTGAATGAATGGCTGAACTCTGGTTATAAAAAGACTGATACTGTTTACCAAAGAAAAAGTAATTTAAAAAATATTTTGTATCTATGATCATATTGACATAAAGTCTCCAATTTTCGGTCATATTTAGTTTTCGAGAGGTTAATGGGACGATCATATAGTCTGACATTATGGTCGAATCATTGGTAGCGTTCACAGCTAATACTCTACTATAATCAAGAACGTTTAGTATGTAGCCTTTTTTAATAGATATAGGTGCTATTTGAATTCGATTGTAGCCTGGGACCAAAGTAAATGCCTGTTCTCTAATAATCAATTTTGGATTCCAAACAGGTGAATCTCTGAACACTTTACTAAAGCACGAGTCTTCAAAACAATCATCATATTGAATGATCTAATGAAAATCAAAAAAATTAAAATTGAAATATTATTTATTTATTTAATATTATTTTAATCTAATATTAAAAATATTTTATTTACTCTAAATGAGACCGTTCCTCCAATAGCTGCAAATGCTTCATATCCTACTAAATTTGTGTCGAATTTGACTTCAGTACTTGGAAGACTAATTATTCCTGACACTTGATTTCGGAGTACATTTGTAATGTTTTTACTTGGATCGTATGAGCCAAACCGAGAAATTTGATATCCTTTAAATTTTAAGTTCTATTTTAAAATAATTTTAAATAAATGAATATGAGCTAAGATTATTTGAGCAGTAAATAAAATTATTTTACCCCAAAAAAAAATTTTAAAAAGCAGTAAAATTAATTAATGTGCAGGAATAAAAAATAAAAGTGATAATAACCTTAAGTTATCCGCTAAAAGAATGAAATGAATATACTTAATTGAACCCAATTAAATGAATTTTGATCAGTTAATTGAATTATTAGTTAATAATAGTCCAATTATTTTCGGCCCTATCTATATAAATGTCTTTCTTTTTCTGTTGTAAATAAATTCAAATAATAAATTTTACAAAAATATATTTCAATAAATAAAATGAGTGATGACGAGTACGTCCCACTTGAATTATATGAATCGCAAGAGTCTGATTCTGAAGAAGTGGATGAAGGAAACATACTCAAAAACGAAGAGGTATTAATCGAGAATGGATATATGTCGATATGTTTGATGACAATGATGCTGCAGATTTGTGGTTAAAAAATGAAACAAAATGGCCAAAAGAAGATACCTATAGCACAAATGATGGGGACAAAATTATATATCGCTGCAATTTAGTAAAACGTCGTGGTCCACAATGTGATGCAAAACTTATGCTTTTATTCAATGCTGATAATCTTAAAGCTACAAGATTTGAAAGCGGCAATCACACACATGACAAGATAAATGAAGGTGTTATCAAGCGTGGAATAGTTGATGAGACTAAAAAACTTATTGAAAGGTATTTGGAATTAGGCATTCACCATCCAACCAAAATCCTTGCAAACCTTGAAAAGGACAAACGTCAAAATGAAGACATAGTTGTACCAACTAAAGTCCAATTGAAAAATTATTTAGGTGCAAAATCAAGAGGATCAAATGCAATTGTCCAGCATTTTAAAAAAGAAACAGATGCAAACATATAATTGCAATTGCAGCAATGAAACACTTAGTTACAATACCAATTGCAGCCAAAGAAGTGTTGATTGATAGTAAAAAACCAAAAGGGCGTCCGCCATTAGCAAAAAAGGCATTGGTTTATCAGCCTAAAGATATTATAATGTCACAAGCAACAACAAGTACTCCAGCAACGAGTAAACCAACCGCTAAGCCTACTCGCAAACGAAAATAGACTGAAGTTTCTGAAAATACTGATGAAATCAGTAATAAAAAGCCTAAAATAGGTGAAAATCAGGTAAGTGATTTGATTCTTAAAGCTAAAAGAGGACGTGGTAGACCTCGCAAAAATTAATACTACTACTACATCTTACACTTCTTTTTTTTTTAAATGTTACTTGATTTAAAAACTTTTTCTTTAAATAAATAATACTTTTTCTGTCTAATGAAATTTATTTTTACTACCGCTTTTATTATTTATTCTCACCGTTATAACTATTTTTTGGGTCCTATTAATTATTTATTTTCTGCTCATATAATTTAATATCTGTTTAATATTATTTACTGCTCAATTAATACCCGTCCAATGAATATTAGACAATTTTGAATTTATCAAGTCAAACTAAATTTTTCACTGTTACCAGTAAATACACATTTTTGCCAAGATTTTTGTGCCATTAAAATTTTTATGTGAGTTTTAGAGTGTTGCTATGAACTGATGTTTTTAGTAATGTTTTTATCCTAAATTATTTTCACTTTTTATTTTTTTTAGAGTTTTACCTTTTATATAACCTATGAGATGCTAATTGAAAAAAAACAGCTATGATAACACCGACCCATGAAAAAATTCTAATAGTAAATTCTGGAGAATCTTCAGGAAAATGCAGTATCCAAAATTGTAATAATTTTCTTTAAAATCTTAAAAAATATCTTTGTAATTCTCAGAATGCTAAAATTTTTGAGGATAATTAAAAATTTTGTTTTTAAAATCCTTAATTAAAATCTTATAGAATTTTATTCTAAAAATCTTCTAAGAATTCATTAGATTTTAGTAAATATATTGAGAATTTTGTTAGATCTTGTATCATGAACCTTAAAAAACTTATGAGATTTTTTAGGAATAGTAAGGAAGTTTTCAAAATTTTTGAAAATAGGTCCACTTCGGATCTTAGCTTATCTATTTTAAATTAATAAACTTAATACTTTGTTAATAAAAAAAAATAAACTAATTTGAAAAATACAAAATGGTCTCAAATTTTTTTCTTGAACCAAACTAGCCATCGTTTGAAAAGTTATCCTGTTTAAGCACTCAAAAACATTACATGAATTGCGTCGTAATATTTCAAAATTTGTCTTAGAGCTTTCAGATTGAGTTAGCAGCAGCGAATAAAATTGTAATCCAGCATTAGTAGTGGATTACAATGTGGATGAATTGATAAAACAAGGATCAAAAAATTTTTTAAAAACCAGCTGATCAAATAGCTGAATCAAATATGAGCAAAATGAATGAAAGAATGAGAAGAAGAAAAATGTGATTATTTTAACTGAAAGAAATAAATTTTAACTAAAAAGAAATCTGAAGATGAAAAAAAAATTAATCAAATTCTGTTAACTATTTGAAAACATGATGTCAAGCGAGCGTATTAGGGACGTTTGAAATCTGAAGACTAAAGTAAATCAGGTCCAATTCTATTAGAACTCAAAGAAGAAGCAAACAGAAATCCACTTCTAATAGCGACGAAAAAGTTAAGAA
Organism: Brachionus plicatilis; assembly: GCA_010279815.1. Taxonomy (NCBI): domain Eukaryota; kingdom Metazoa; phylum Rotifera; class Eurotatoria; order Ploima; family Brachionidae; genus Brachionus; species Brachionus plicatilis. The sequence goes on from QEOQ01000191.1 coordinate 728,871, forward strand.
ATATTAATACTTTTAAAAAAAGTTAGCAAGACGAATTTTTTTAAATACAATTTTGATAAAGCATGCATAAAGTGGTATATTCCAAATTTATTGGGACCTACTCTTATAATCTTAAAAAGGTAAACATTTGCGTTTAAAGCCCAAGAATTGGCCTTGATCCATTAAAAAAATTTCAATATATGAAAATTCAATTTTTTTCAGTCGTTGGCAAAAGTCGTTATGTTAGTTTTTTTTTTGTAAAATACTTAAAAAAATTTTCCTCCTAGATAAAGGATATACTTTATGTGCTACCTTATTTTCAAACTATTCCATCTTACTTATAATAATTTTTTTATTGAGCCTGTTAGCTTAACTTTTACGTACTTTATGTACTTATTGCCATATAAACGTATGTATTTCTTATACCAGTATGTATATGGATCTCTTAATCTTATTATTTAAAAATCAAATGTGTGAAAATCTAAGCTAAAAATTTTAAGCCTTAAAGAAAAAACTTTCCCACGCTTATTAGAAATTAAATAATAAAATTTATCTCTTTTATTTATTCTATTTTTTCCAGAAACTTCAAATATTTAATTCTTAATTTTTACTTTTTTTTTTAATTAAATTTTATTTAACTTACTTATTTTTTTTTACTTTTTAGACTTAATTTTTGTGAAATACCTTATGGTGGGGGTCAAAGCAAAGCTCAGAAAAATCGGCCACGATGAAGTTTTTTCATTATTTAAAATTCATAATTCTATTAAAAAATAAATTCTTTACAACATAAAAAAACAGAACTTAATATAATTTTTATCATTTGAGATATTTGCTTTTAATTTTTGTCCATTTACTTATGCATCACCCGTTATTCCAAAATGGATACATTAAGTACATTAAGTAAGGTTAAGTTTGGTAATCATAAAGAAAACATTAAGTAAGCTTTTGGTTAAATAAAGAAACACGCTGGATTCTTATTCCAAACAGAAATTAAAAATGATTTATTTAATTCATCCTTAAATTAACTTTGTTTATTTTTATTTTAAGATACAATAAATAGTTAAACAAAATTGTATCTCAAAATTTAACTAATTACCTGAAATACTATTAACAGTTGTATTTTCTTCTATGTCAAACTTTGTCTCGATTAAATCGTTGACATCATTTGTCGCTACAATCACAGTACAATGTATTGTAAAATCGACATTATTTTCTGTATCACCACAATATATTTCCAAATTGTTGACTTGACAAAAAATTACAAAAAATTTTTTTAAATTTTATTAAAAATTTACTCTTTGGATCAAATGTGAATTTTTTGTTCATCGAGTATGTCTCAATGCTAAAATTAGCGTCAAAATTTTGTTCACCTACAAAATTCACATCAAAATCCAGATAACTCAAAAAAATCCAATGATCTATTATCGGATTGATGCAGAATCTATTTTTCTTGTTCATACCAAGTTGTGTTAGAAAATATTTTGGCGAAACAAAATCGATCATAAAATCTTGGAAAAAATCTGCACCACTATCAATACTGACTCTGCCAGTCGAATTCTGTTTTAAGTGTAATAAATAACCTTTTTTAACCTTTACTCCATAAGGTAATCTAATCATGTTGTAGCCTTGTTCAACTTTGATTTTCCATGAGTGGAATTCATTGAAAGCTTCATAATAAAGTACATTGTCAAAATAGGCCATACAGCTTGAGCTTGTACCACAATAAGAAAAACTTCGAATTGATAGATAAATATGGCCTTCAGTCCATGCATTCACTTCAAATCCCATTAATGTAAAGTCGTCAATAAATTCAGTACTGGTAAGCAAATATTCCGTTCGGCCATAGTCCAAGGATTCTATGCCATGAAAACTGAGGCATGTACTATAGCTGAGTTCACTTATTAATTTATAGTCATGACTAGAATTTGTTTTGTTAACATAAAACTTAAAATCGGTCAAGTTATATTGGGATAAAATTAGCATCAGGCCTTTGACCTGTTGATAGCTTGAATTTTTAAAAAATATATCACCCTTAAATTCTGAAAAAATAGATCACAAAATGATTTTTTTTTAAATAAAAAAATATATACTTTTTGATATAGTGATGTTTTTGTTGAATGTTAAATTGCTAAATGTGGCTTTAATCGAATGTATTCCATTTGTATGGAATTTTTTTTCAAAGTAAAATTGATATATCTTAAAATCGGAAATAACTGGATTTATGGCAAACCGTTGTTCTTCCATAAAACTTAATTTTGAAAGAAGAATATTCGATTGATTTATGTAGATAAAAAAATCGGATAAAACGTGACTTGAATTTATTGCCACTATGCCATCATAACTTTGGTTTAGAACCAGCATGTCTCCTTTTGATACATTAACTGAATCAATTAAGTAATTGCCAAATCCCTCTGTTATATTTAGTTCCCAGGTATGCTTCACTGTGTACATAGGATAAGTCTCTATGCTCCTGTTCGTCAAATAGTCCGAACAAGAAGAACCACAATTGGCAAAAGATACCAGCTAAAAATGTAAGAATTAGTTGATAAATTTATTTAAATGGACAAAGTAATAATTAAACAAAACAAATATTTTTCTTGATATATTTCAAATATATTTCTAAATCATGAGAAAGATTTTTGATAAGATCAACCCGTTTATTACTTTTAATATCTCGTTAAAACTAAGAATTTTTTTAATCTGCAAAAGTAAAAATCAAATTTTAATTTTGAAATTTATTTTTAAAATAATTTTTATTCATTTTTTAATAAAATTTCTCAAATATTTTATTGATGCTTTTTCAAATTCGATTGAAAATCGAAAATTACTATTGGAACTTCTAGATGAGGGGTTAGCTTGAATATATTTACTTTTTTTGGAGAAAAATTTGAGAAAAGCTATTGAAAAAAAAAATGCGAATAAGCATTTAAACATGCTGGTATCGAGCCAAATCAATTGTACCATACAAGGTAAGAATTTTTGGTAAAAATTTTATTAAAGATAACATTTTTAAATGAATAAAAGGTCTTCAACAAAAGTAGCTAGCTCGGTTGTCCAAAATCTAATCGATACCGAATGGATTAATGAATAGATGTCAAACTTTAATTCAGTTATTTTCAAAAATTTTATGCAAAATTAAATAAAGTATTTAAAAATTTATTTTCTTAGTTATTAATTGATCTTAATTTTTATTTACATCGCCTTTAAGGTGTTCATTGAAATAAATAAATAAATAAATTAAAATAAGTAAGATATGATTAGGTATATAAATTTAAAAAATCACGAAACATCTAAAATTTCTTAAGATGTTTTGCTCATTAAATTTTTGACTTAAAGAATTTTTTAAGTCATTTTCAAAACTGGCCTTTTCTTTGTGAGTGTTAACCATGAAAATAAGAATAAAGAAAATTAAATTCTAAGTTTTTTTTTATCTTCAATTCTTCAATCTTTAAATTAGGATACTTCTTTTAAATAAGAAAAAAGTAAGTCTCTATTTTTACATGAAAAAACATGTAATTAAATTTAGCTTAAATAATGAGAGAAAAAAAAGAATAAACTATAAGAATCAAAAAAGGATTAAACATTAATTTGCCTGTATGGTCTCCAATTCTTACAAATGGAACATATGGAACTCGCTGCCAAATCAATTAGTCGAAGCCCCCAATGTTAACAGCTTTAAAGCAGGAATTGATTGCTGGATGAGCAGCAATCAATAACATCAGCTGTCTTAGTGTGCCCTATCAGCACACTAAGACATAAAAAATAACTTAAATAGTTAAAATGAGAAGAAATTTAGACTGAATCTAATTCAAGAATTGTTTAAAAAAAATCGTTAAAACCCTCCAGTTTGAAAAATTTATAAGTTTTTTTTTCAAAATTAATTTTAATTGTATTTTTCAACGAATAAAAATTTACAATAATTGAAATAAAATACCTTTATTTTTACATGAAAAAGTTGATTCGTCTGTTGGCGTAAAAACAAAATTTAATACAGTTATTTTGATAAACAATGGAATAATTTTGCTTATAAAAAATCACTCTATTTTGAAGCTATTTTGAAAATAGATCTCAGATAGTTTGAATTGGTTGTGAAAAGTCGAATCCAGTAAAATTAAAATTAGGCGTCCCGCAAGGATCTGTCCTGTGTCCACTGCTATTTCTTATTTTTGTAAATGATTTACCATTTTTATTTAAAAATTTATTTTAAAAGTATCAAAATATTTGAAGATGATCCAACAATAAGTATCTCTGAAAAAGACTTTGAAAGAGCTTTGATAAAATTAAATATTACAACAAAAAATTTAAATGAATGGTGTATTTTTAACAGAATTGATATAAACTGGTCAAAAACTTTTTGCATGATTTTTGAAAATAGGAAAAAATTATATCCAGATAAGATTAGAGTAGGTAATGAAGACACATTTATTTATTTATTTATTTATTTAAAAATATACACTAAGTCTCATAGACTCAGGTTGTNNNAAAATAAAAAATTCTTTATACAAAAAAAAGTAAATTAAGTAAATGAATAAAAATTAATTATGTAATTAAATAAAACCATTATTAAGTAAGCCAGCCAAATTAGTTGTGAAGACACATTAGTTGTAAAGGAAATCTGTTTATTAGGCTTCATAATTGATCAAAATCTTAATTTTACCAAATTTGTATCTAATTTATCAATTAAAGTTAATAGGAAATTATTTTCTATCAAGAGAATTTTCTATCTTGCTACTTCAGTAAAGATACAGTTTTTTAAGACCGTTATCCTCCCGTATTTTGACTATTGATCTATGCTTTTATGCTATTTTTCAAAAGAAGCAATAAATAAATTAGCTAAAAGTTATTATATGTCTATCATAAAACTTTTAAATCTTAAGCTTGAAGCAAACAGCTCTAAAGAAATAAATAACGCTTTACAAAAGTATTTTGATTGAATGGTGCCTTGAATGTAACAACAATGGACTAACCGATTCGATAAAATACTATTTTTATTTAATAGAATATTGTATGTTGAAAAATCTTAATCATTTTTTTGTATATAACAAACTTAATTTTTTACTTAATTGTAAAATGGATATTTAATTTTCTATTAATTTTTATTTCAATTTGTCCATGGGACTTAAACTTTCATTAAATAAATAAAATAAAATAAATAAATAAAAGTATGGTCTTTATTCATTTCAACATTGAATTTTTGAATGGATGCTAACTTTCTCTTATAAATATCTATTTTATTTTAATTCTTCTCTTAATCTTAAAGAAAAATTAAAGAAAAATGACTCAAGAAATTTGAATTATATTTTAAGGAACAGCAATAACCTTATTGAACATTATTGGCCAAATCAAAAAGCGGAGAAAAAACATTTGAACATTTTTATTCAAGATTAATAAATTGCTTTGTGATCAAGAGATCAATGTTGAAGTTTTCAACGTTTAAGCTTTCAATTTTCAATGACATAAATTTAATTTTCACAGATTTTGTTTCTAAATTTGAATTTTTTAACTTAAATAGCTTGTTGTTAAATTTTTTAAAATAAATATTAAATCAATAACTCTATTCACTTTTTATAATTTTTTTTTTTATTTTTAATATATGTATTTTTTTTAATAATCAATTAAATAAATGAAGTGTTAATCAGTCTCATGAGGCATGGGGACTAGCCTGTTGATTAACCTTGAATATATATTTATTATAAACAATAACTCAATAATTTTGATTTGAATTTATGATTTATATCTTTTTATAAAATTAATTTTAGGGTTTTTCTCATTAATTAAATCAAAATTTTGCAAAATGTTTTTTTTCCTTACATATGTTTCAATACCACCCAAAATCAAATTTAAAATTCGACTTAATCTAACTAATTTCCTCTGGAGTAAATGATACTTGTAAAATAAAATTAGTGATAAAAATTATAAAATAAATTGTAAAATAAAATGTGTGAAAATTTCATTTTTTTTCTTTCTTATATAAGGAAAATTTATTTTTTAGGTCCTTCTTGCAACAAAAAAATTAAATAAAACTAAGAAATAATGATAGTTAATAATAAAAAAGAAAAAAATAATTTTTAGAAAAATTTGGCTAGATTCACTTCTTTTTAACATTTTATGTATAAAAATTGAATTAATATCTTGTTTAAAATTAAAGAAAAACTGTATTAAAATAGGCTTTTAATATTTTTAGGTTTAAAATGATAAACAGAATAAAAAAAAAACAAATTAAAGAATTAAAAAAAAAAACATAATTCTTTAATTTTTTGAGAGTTTTGCTTCTACAAAAATTTATGTAAAACAATTAAAATTCACCTTATTTAACGTAAAATCTGAAAAATTTATGCTTTTCTTTATTTTTGATAATTATCCAAAATTCACTTTATTTTATGAAAATGATGCAAAAATCAAAAGGCGAAACGTCAGTGTTTTTTAAAAAAGCCTAATGTAATTCAAACAAAAATTACCTAAAAATAAATGTGTTTCAAACAGGCCAAATTAAGGCAAAATATCCAAAAATTGAGACCTAGGCTCAAAAAAAAAGTGTGAATGGACTGCTGTAAAAAAATGAGAAATCTGTGAAAATTTGAATTATTTTCTTAAAAAAACGGGTAAGATCTTAAAAAAACCTTTAAATTTTTGTTGACTAGCTTATGAGTTGACAAGGTTGATATAAATTTAAAACCTTGTCTTTTAAAATACATTTTTTTCAAAATTAATTTTATGCCATTTTGTATTTTTCACACTAAACACTTTTACACATCTTTTATTTACATTTATTTCAATAAGTCCAGATTTGACTGCATTTATCTCAAAGCCTTTTAGAGAAGAGTTTCGTCTAATTTCAGTATTTAGGAGTAAATATTTGACCGCTTCCTGCAGCTCGAAATATTCAGCCGTTTGATTATCCGTTGTGACTTAATATTATAAAATAATTAAATTTTAATAAATTTTAATACAAAAAATACTTAAATTAAGCAAAATAGAATCATTGTTTCCAAACTCTATTTCAATTGTTGGATTGTCCGAATTAGTTTCTAAGTCAACTTTGCAACCAATGGTAAAATCGAGAGACCGATCTGGATCAGAGCATATCATTTCCAAAAAATGGCATTCTTAAAACAATTATTAGTTTTTAAAAAACATTTTTTTTTAAATTACGCATGTCTGATCCAATGCAAAAGCCCAGGAAAAAAATGAATATTTTCGATAACATTTTGAGAAAAACTTTATTTTGTTATTTTGGATGCTTATTTTTGGCTATTTAAGTCTAGAATAAAAAAAATTCGTAATTTTAAAACCAATAGAATTTACTAAAAAAATAGCTTGAGTGCAAAATGTTAAGCGAAAAATAAAGTTAAGCAATATCGGTAAATAAAATTAATGACTTAAAACCCAAAGGAATTAACTTTTTAATATAATTTCCTTTTAAATTTGAAAAAATATTTTTTCCATCGTCAAAAATGGCTTTTACCTTAAATTTTTTGAATCAATAAATATTAAAAGCCAAAAGCTTAATTTTGTAATATCTTGATTTGATTTCAGGTTTTTCTCAAAAGATGTTTTTCGTTATGATTTAACAATCGTCTTTCAATATTTTTACATTTTAAATTGATTAATTATTAAATGGAAAAAATTATAAATAAATGTAATCCCATTATTAAAATTTTAATTACGATAAAGCTTCATCCAGTGATGTATAAAACTTCAGTTGATTTAAATATTAAAATTTAAATTAAGGTTTGATTTAGAAGAATGGTTGTCTTGCAAATTTCAGAATTTTTTAAATATTTTTAAAGCTTTATTTTTAAATTTAAGATTAATATTATTTTTAATAACCGTAAACTTTCGATTATAATTGCGCAATTATAACAGAGCGAATGAATACTATTACATGTAATTGTTTCTAGAAAACGCATACTTTTTTTAATGATATAATTACATGCAATTCTAAATTAAATTATTTAAAATAATTCAAAAAAATTAAAAAAAAAAGCACTCTCTTAGCATTTGATCCTCTTTATAAGCTTTAGTTTTATTCAAAAAATCAAAAAAATTAAAATGGTAGGTCGGAGTCCGGAAATACGCTGTTTTAAAACTAAAAGAAGATCTTTTCCCTTAAAATATAAGCTACAGGCTTTAAGAGGTCGAAGGACATTTCAGAGCCAACCTGTCCCAAGCATGCCTGTTAGCAATTTGGAAAACGAGCATTCAGATGACGAAAACTTAGGAAAAAATGATCAATCACAAAATAAAAATGATGGAAGAGGTAGGGGGAGAGGCAGAGGTAGAGGTAGAGGTGGAAGAGGGGATAATTGCAAAAATATTGCTCAAAATAAAACTTCTTAAACTAAAGGTGGAACTCAAAGAGGAAGAAAACGAGGCAGGGTTTAATCATAAATTAATTAAAATTTTAATATCGAATTTTTTTAGTAAATAATCATTAAATTTTTTAAAATAAATGATTCGCTTTTTAATTTTTAAATTTTTTTTTATATCACATGTAATTATAGAGTTTTTTAGCTATTATTGCGCAATTATAGCTGGACTTTCTAAAACAGCTTACATGTAACTGTATTTCAAAAAAAAGTGCCAAAAACACGTTATTATTACATGTAATTATAATCGAAAGTTTACGGTAATAATTTAATAATAAAATTTAATCTTTTCTTTTTTAATTAATTAAGAAAACGACTCTTCTTAAAAAAAAAATTTGAAAATTTTCAAGAAAAAAAAGAGAAGATTTGGTGGTCCGATTTGGTATTTAAGACTTGGTATTTTCTTGAGAAATTTTTCACAAATTTATTTATTATATAAATGAAAAAAAATTAAAAAAAAATTTTTGAATTTTTAAAAAGCAATTATCAATAATTTACTAAAGTTGTATCTATAAAAAAAAATTTCTTATCCAAAAAAGTTCCAAAAAGTCCTGATATAATAAATTAGGCTTTTTCATATTGGGTTTAAAACTTTATTTTACCAGAATTTTTTAATTTTATTATTAGGTAAAAACGATAAAAGATTTATAAGATTTAAAATTCAATTTTTTTATTCATTTACCAAGTTTGAGGTTTTTTAAATTAAAATATTGTAAAAAGTTAGTCTAATTATATCTTTCAAATTATTTGAAAATAAAAAAAGTTTAATATAGCTTTCTACTAAAAATAAAACATTACAGGTTAACAATCAAACCATTGGCATTTTTAAACATGAGGAACGGATTTGAAAAAATTGAATTTTTCCAAAAATTAACAGTTAAGTTTAAAATTAAAAAAATTTAAAAAATAAGAAAACATGTTAAGTCCTAATTTGTTTTACTTAAATCTTTAATAACTATTTTAATAAATATATAAAATTAACATTATAAATATCTTTGCGACTCAACTATTTGAATTTAGATTGCACAACGTATTTTTGCGAATTTAGTGACATGTCATTAATTATATTCAGACTTGTTTTTAAATCACAGTTTTAAGTCTAAGTCACAAAAATTTAAGTCAAGTCAGGACTTTAAAATTTTTTTTTTCAA
>QEOQ01000191.1:738971-761088 GCA_010279815.1 Brachionus plicatilis
AAAAAAAAAATTTTTTAAGTCATTGACTTGACTTGACTTAAGACTTGTGACTTAAAAACAACTCTGATTATATTAGTGACATGTTACATATTAAATGAGCACTAACTTTTGAAATTGAAATATTAACTTTTTATGAAATGTCTGTAAAATTTAATAAATCGAAAGTTTTGGAATTGTAAAAAGCGTTAATTCAGATTTGATGACATGTGTAAAATTTAAAAGGTTAAAAGAATAGAATAAATAAGTAAATAAAATCCTTTACAAATTGTTTTTTTAACATATTTTCTTTTACAATATGCATCAGACTCAAACAGAGTTGTTAGGTCTTAATTTTTTCAGAAAACACAAATAAAAATTTAATTTTTTTTTAAAATTTAAATGTAAAAAAGAATTATTAAATTATAAAAGTTTAATTGGGAAGTTGAATTTTTTTCTTTAAAAACTAAAGAAAAAAGAATACATATTTTTAATTTATTTAATTTAGAGTTTAGAAAATATTTTTCAAGTGATTTTGAAAAAAGTAATGATTAATTTTAGAGTTTTTTGTGATATTTTTTATTTGATATTTTTTGAATTTTTTAGATACATATTTAGATAATTAATTAAATGATCAATTTTTAAAACGTAAGGATTTAAAGTAAAAAAATGGAAAGATTGCGGGAATTTTGAATTCTGAAACAATAACAAATATCTTAAAATGAAATAACTTTTTAACTATGAGCCTAAAAATTGTTCTGCAAAATGTATCAGCTGATTAAGACTTTGAACCACCCAAATTAAGTCTCTGCATAAGCTCTGCAAGTCTGCAAAGAACTGTGAAAGGATCATTGTATCAAAAAAATTAATATTTATTTAGAATCCTTGTAAAATTATCTATAAGATGATATATAAAACAAAATTTTCAAAAAGGCATTGTGCCGCGGAAATTTTTGTATAATTTTTGCCATTGCTTTTTGAACACCCGTTATATTAAAATTATTATTATTGTTTGCCATAACCCGATTCTTCTAATGACTATTTACAGCATTTTATCTCAACTGAGAATGTAATAAGTGCTTAAGATAAAACCAATTTGTGTCTATTGGAAATAAATTAGGATGGTAAAATTGAGAATGAAATTCAGCTTGATGGCTATCCGGAAAATATTGAAATTTGTCTAGATGAAGAAAAACAATTTTTTATCAAAAAATTCTTTGCATCAAATGTTTCTAAATAACTCATCAAGCACGGACTATTTCAAACAAAACCATGTTCTTCTCAGGTAATTTAGTTATGCTTTATTTTTTAAACCTTCTTTGCATTTTTAGGAATAAACTTTTGTCAACCATTTCTCCGGGTCATGTCCAAAATAAGTGTTCACCAAAAAATGTGATCATAGGTATCATGTCCAGAATGTGATCAGTGATCAATAATCACATATTTCGGTATCAAAAAAGCCACTAATTTATGAAAAAATAAAAATAAATTTTTTCAATATTAGTGATCAATTTTTGATCACAAAGAGTACACTTAATTTAATGGTGATCAAAATGATCACATTCTGGACATGACCCATCTCTCCAAATATTTCACCCCTTTACCAGGGATTTTATTTTATTATTTTCATTAACTTTCAAATTTTGTGTTAAGATATTTTTAGGTATCAATTTTTCTTAAAAATTTTTTTTTTGCTTTAAAGTATTTGATTTTAAAATTTTACTTTCGAATCTTAAATTTAAGATTAAAATATTTACAGAAACGAATTTTATGATATTTTCGTGAGACATGTTAAGGATAAAAATATTTATTTGTATATCAGAATGAAAAACCAAATTTTCTACATTATCAAAAAAAAAGATAAATTTTTTTCAATTTTCGAAAACCTAAAAAAAAAAATTCAAAAAATTTAATTTTTTTCCTAATAGCAAAATTTAAATTTAAAACAAAAAAAAAATCTAAATGTACTGAAAAGTTTGATGATTTCAAAAAATAATGTCTTATTTACAAAATTAAATTTTCCCCTGCTTCTCTGGTGTCCAAACCAAAGCTTTTATTTGAATCAAAAGAATTAAAATTTAATTTTCAAGCAAACACATTAATTGTTTTTTTATTTTGATTTCAAAAGTTGGATATTTCTAAGACTAAAATACTTTAGTGTCTAACAATTAAATAAGTTAAAAAAATTTTTTTAATAAGTCAAGACTTTATCTTGCGACTTTTGCTTATTTTGGAAAATATCATTGCAGTAAAAAAAAAAATTATTTTATTGTCTATAACAGAGCTGAGCAGGAGATAATAAAATTAAAAAAATAGAAAGACATATCTTAAATTAAATAAAACATTGTAAAAAATCATTTTATTTTTAAATTGAATTTTTAATGTAAATGACCAAAGCTTTGAAGTAAAAAATAATAAAAGATGAAAATGTAAGATTTTAGCGAATAAAAATTCTTAAGCTCTTATTTTTTATTCGAGTTACTTTATATTTCGAATTGGTAAATACCACAAAGCTAAATAAAAAAAAAAAAAAAAAAAACTAGAATTTAAGACAATCAATCACACACACGTAATCACTAGGTTATTTAACAATGAGAAAATATAAATTTAATGAAAAATCGATTTAGAAATTAAACATCAAACTATATTTTACAATATTTGGCATATCCTGGACACTAAGATTTTTGTTGAACTGAAAAACAAACGGTTATAACATCAAGAGTCCAAGATACTTAAAATTCTTAAATAATTGTATAATTTTGATTAAATTTAATTTTTACATAGTTTTAATAAAAAATAAAAATTCGTTGTCTAGAATTAATTTAAATTAACAAAATATTTCCTAGTCGTTCCTTATGTTCAGCCAAAAAATTGTATTGCTTCGTTTTATGTATTGGATGCACTGCTGCTGTGACTTCGATTGACGGAGCTTCTTTGTGAATTTTTGCCCATCATTGAGTCTAAAATTAAAATATTTGAAAATAATTATAAAAAGAATTTTTTAAAAATAAAAAATTTAGTTTCATATTAGATTTTTTCTATTGAAATTTTTTATGTAAAATTGGTATAAACTAAAATTAGAGCAATTGATGGAATTAAAAATTTTCAGAGTTTAAAAACAATCAACTAAGAGGTTATCTAAAAAAATCATTCCCAAATAGAAATACTAAAAATAGATTTAACTTTTCTTTAGAATATATCTTTGAAAATAATTGAAATCATTAGAAGCTATTGTCATAAATAAGATAAAATATATGTTCGTTAGATACCAAATGAACTGATATATTTATTTAACATACTAATATTTTGAACTGTTAATTTTTTTTAATTTTTCCTTTTGAGCGTGTTAGAAGAAAAAACATAAAAAAATGAAATCTAATGTTTGGCAATACTTTGAATATCTAAAAATCAATCGAAAATCAAAAATATTTTATTCAAATTGTACTAAATTTCAATCATTTATTAAAGTTGATTTAAAATTACACAATTTATTTTCTGCTTAATTTTGATTACTTAAATTTTTTATTAATGTCTTCAAATCAGAAATTTATTTAGAAATTTTTGAATCCTTTTAATTTAATGTAATCAATCTTGACACTTTTCAATAAACTTTTATTTTTTGTTCCTGAAGTAAATGCCTATGAGAGCTAAATAATGCCAAGTTTTGAACAAAAAAGCATTTTAAGTGACTTTTTGGATTTGAGGTATGTAATTAAAGTTTTAAAATATAAATTTTAAAATCCAATTCAAAGACTACATTTAAATAAAAATAAAATAAAAATCTTAACTTATAATTTGTTTTTGTTAGTAAAATTTTTAAAAATTTGCAATTTTTTTCTTAAAAAAGTATTATTCGGTCTTTTTTTAGACAGATTCATCAGGCTGTTAATTTATCTTGAGAGTTAAAGCTAAAAATTGAAATATATTAGAAATTATTGTGGTGATATGATTAAAAATTTAGTTTTAATAGACCAAAAAATGAATGGAACTGTAACTCCTTACATACTTTTTCTTGTGGTTCAAATGTAGAATGGGTCGAAAGATTAATGAAAAAATGTTTTTTTAATTTTACTTAATTTCATTATTAATGTAATGATCTAATAAATTTGAATTTAAGCTTAAAATTTTTAATAAATAAAGCTGGTCCAAAAAAATGACAAATTTTGTTAAATAAAAAAAAGTTAAGGAGGATAACTTTTTTACTGCCAAAAATCATTAAATTTTTTAATAGGAATCTTTTTGCTTTTTAATAAAAATACTATTGATTAAATGTATTCAAACCAGAGTTTTTTTGAAGTTATCAAGTCAAAGTCAAGTCATTAGACTTGACTTGAAATTTTTGTTTTAAAAAGTTTTAATTTAAAATTCATGTGACCGTCCAACTAACTACATGGAACTGAAAAAAATTCAAATATTAATTTTGCATTAAAACTGACTCATTTTTGAAAGCTGATGAAATATACAATTTATTATTTTAGATGATTAAAAATAGATTATAATGATTAACACTCAAAGGACCAAGGAGTTTTAAAGACCCTTTTTGATGCTTATTTTGCTCTTTGCTCAATATATTTAATCATTTTTGACAATTTTTTTTTTTCATCAAATCTAAAATCAAAAAAATATTATAATTAATTCATTTTTGTTTTAAAATATTTTTGTTTTTCTGCAAAAAAAATAATATACACGTTAAGGCCCAAGAGGGTTTTTTTGGACCCAACAGAAATATTGCCTTTTTTTTTTGTAAAATAAATTAAAGACCAAGCTAATCATGCTTTAAATTTCAAAATCTACTTAAATTAAATAATTCCTTTTATAAATTACAATTTTATGAACCATGACTCGACGAAAAGCTGCCTTAAAAGCTCTTGAACTTCTTAGAAATGCGGATGATACCCAATCAGTAGCCTCTGATGATGATGATAATGATTATGAGGATAATGATGACTTTGATAATGATTTTGAAGATAAAATGGAAACAACAAATCAGCCTAATGCTGAAAATGATTCAGATGAAGACTCTGATAATGAAGAAACTGAAGGCGAAGAAGAAACTGAAGAAACTAACATAGACAAAACTTCGAAAAATGGAACGATATGGATAAGATTGAAAGATAGAGAAGAGACAAGTCTTAGAAAAAAGATTAATTTTAATGAGAAAGTTGGACCAACAAGCTATGCTACACGTCAGATAAATGAGACCAAACTTTCAGCGTTTTTTATGATTTTTGGCAGATGAATTACTGGAAATGGTAATTAAAAGTGTACAGCCTACAACTCCAATTACTCCAGTTGCTTCTAGAAAGCGCTTAGCAAGCACTGAGATTGATTCATCTGCAAAAAAAAAGTGTCAAATTAGGTTATGTAATGGAAACAAATCGAACTTTAATTGTGACAAATGCAAACAATTTACATGTGGTCCTTGTCTAGGGGAGAAGGTTTTCAAATCGATTTGTAAAAATTGTTACGATCAAGGACTGAGAATTTAGATAAAATTTTAATTTTTTTAGATAAAAAAATTTTTTTCTTGAATTTTTATCAAATTTTTTTTATAAATAATTTTAGGTTTTTACTTAAATCTAGACAAAATTTTTTTTGAAAGCATAACAAAAATGATTAAAGACATTTATTTTTGCAATCTGTAACATTTTTTAACATATTTTGAATAAATAATCTAGTTTATTTTATCTAAAAAGCAAATCTTATTTTAGGGGTTTTTTGGACCCCTTTGATACTTAACTAAATAAAAAAATTGGGCCTTTGAGTGTTAAAGATTCGAAAATTTCAAAAAATGTAAAATTTGTGTCACACAAATAAAAAAAAAATATTTTTTTGTTATATATTAAAATAAATTACTAATAGATCAATGTGCTGAATCAATATTTTATTCTCAATAAAAAAAATAGCATTTCAAGCACCTAATTTAGTGATCTATTAATACCCATAGCACCTTTCCTATTTTCAAGTTCACTTACATCTAAATCGAATAAACTAATTACCATTGTACAAAACCGAATGGGTTTTCAAAGTATTCGGAATGGACTGGGCCAAGCTTTCGTTGTTATTCATGTTTCCATTTTGATTGCTTGTGTTGACCGAAGAATTGAGCGAATTGGGCGAGTGGAGAATGGACGACGAGGACGAAGAAGATGAAGAGAGAGAAGAGGACTTGACTTGGGCTTGTATATTGGGCAATTGATGAGCTGACGTTGGTGAAATGTTCGATTTGTTCAGAGTAGGGCTTGATGGAACTTTAATGGACACATTTTCTTTGGCAAGTCCGAACTCCTCGAGGCCTCGAACCACATGTCTAAAATTAGTGGGGGCCGAAATTTCATTTTTTGTTATTTGTCTCATTCCGCTTGAAGATTGGGACTTTTTAGGTGGCGGATGATAATTTTGGTTGAAAGTGCTCGATTCATTGAGGGAAATGTTAACTAAACGACTGGTGCCGGACAGTGGTGGCAGTCCACCGGAGTTTTCCGAAGACATTAGGCTTTTGCTCTCATTTGGACCAATGTGCTGAATGTGCTGGAAGTTAATTGGACCAGAGATGAGCGATTTTCGCGAGTTGGCACAAGCTGACGCACTTGAGCTCGAATAGTTGAGAGCAGTGGAACCTTGGTGCCCTGTATGGTTCAAAGTGTTATTGTTCAGAGTGGTGTTTGCCAAGGAGAGATAAGTTTCTTCGCTACGATTCAGTGAGCTTTTGCGAAATTTACTTTTAATTAAGGATCGATTTCGAGGTGCTATAGATATTATGTCATCTTTTAATTTAATGAGCATTAATCAGTTATTATTATTTAAACAAGCAAATGATTATTGTTTAGCTTACCTTCACCAATATGCTTTAGGTGTATTAAACTGGTGGCATCTTGTGATTCAACTGATATGCATAAAGAACCGGATCGATCAAGAGGTTTGGTCTACGAAAATTATTTATTTTTAAATTAAGAATTTATTTAAATTTGTTTAATACTTTTGAAAATTGTAAAATTTGAATCCATTCTCCTTTGGCTACATTGAAAACGTCGATTCCGCGTTCACAAAAGCACATCAGGTACGGGTCTTTGTAAGCCACATGCAATGGCTTACTAGGCCACATTATCTCTTCCATTCGATTTCGGCGTCCATTTATATTTACATAAACACCTAAATCTAAATTAAAAATTTTTAGCTTTATTTTTTAAGTTTTTTTTTAATTCAAAATTTTGAATTAGTTTGATTCTAAGAGTTATTTTAAAAAGACAGGGAAAGAAACCTTCAATTAATTTAGAGAAATGTCAACTATATTTTCGTCAATACTAACTTATCAATTATATTAAATATTTTTGTTACTTAAAATAAATAATTGTGAATTAAATTTAATAATTGTCAATTAAATTAATTTATTAAATATTTGCCTCAAAATAGTGCCGGATCCGTCTTCAATCAAAGTTTCAATATATATTTTAGAGGGCGATCACAGCGACCCAGAATTTCCTCTGAAACAAAAGCATTGCAAAAAAATAAGAAGCTAAAACATTTCCATATTTATGAAAAACGATTTTTTTTTTTTTTAATTTTCTTTCATTTTACATTGACAAATATTTTTTTGAATTGATAAAAATAAAAAATAATTGACAAAACATTTATTTAAATGACGTTAATTAATTAAAAATGACTCTTGCATAACTGTCGAATTATCTAGTTTTAATTGACAAATATTTATTTTTTTATTGACATTTATGTATATTAATTGACACAATATCATTTAGTCCTTTAAAAATTCCAAAAATTAATTTCTTAAGACTTTCAAGCAAAAAAACAATTTTTTTATTTTCATTAAATCTTATCTTAGTTTTTTTTAAGTAAAATAAAATTTTTTTTTCAATTAATGCATTTGATCCTGTTCACTAAAAATTGAAATTAATAAAATTGAAAAAAAAAATTTACAATACAAAAAAGCTAAATTTTTTTTTAGAGTTGATAAATTTAAATCAAAAATGATACTAATTGTTTCATATACTCTTGGTGCATAATATTGGAGGGCGTGTCATATTTAAGCTTCTAAAAATGATCGAACTGCTGAATCCTGACTAACTTGTATTCTTTTGATGTTAGGTTCTGAGAATGAATTTAAACAAGGGAAAGAATGATTCAAGATTTATTCTATCAAAGATTTGTAAAGATTACCTAATGTTTTTGGCAATAGACCCCATTTCGGCAAAATGTAATTTATTGTACATTATTATATTTTTACATTTTTACATTTTTGAGAGAAGAAAAAAAAAACTCAAAATCAAAAAATCTAAAAAAATTTTCATTCAAGAAAAGTAATAATAAATTCGCAATTAATTTAAAGGGATTTTCAAAAAATTATCCTTGGTTTTTACATTTAAATATTCCTAAAACTCCCTTTTAATTAATTGCGAATTTATTATTACTTTTCTTGAATGAAAATTTTTTTAGATTTTTTGATTTTTAGATTTTTTTTTCTTCTCTCAAAAATGTAAAAATGTAAAAATATAAAAGTACCATCGAAACGATGTTATGAAATTTTTTTATTTTTTTTTTAGAATAAACCTTGACGTCTGACTTTAAACTAAGAGTAAGCGCAAAACTTTGATTTTATTCTTAGAATAATTTCGAATTTATTTTGCAATAAACTTAAAAAATTGTAGAGTTAAATTCGAAATTAAAAAAAATTAAAAATTAAACTTTATTCTAATTTTTGTATTTATTCTAAGAGTAAAAATTAAATTCGATTAAAAATTAAAAATTAAAATTAAATTTAAAATTAAAAAATTCGATTTAATAGCCAAAAAAACTGTATAAAAACATTTATTTTTTATTTTGCCTAATAATTTTACCAAGTTTTGCGCTTACACTTAGTTTAAAGTCAGACGTCAAGGTTTATTCTAAAAAAAAATAAAAAAAATTTTAACATGGTTTCGATGGTATTAGTTCCGTATGGAATAAACTCAAATTTTGACATTGTCCCAAGAGCAATGGTCACGAGTTTACGGTAATTTTAAAATTTGTTCACATTTATTCACATGCCATTAATAATGAATTTTTATTATTTTTAAAAATAGTTCTCAATTTTAAATAACATGTCGCTAAAATAGGGTACTATTTTTTAAAGACATGTCAATTAATTCGGATATTTATTAATTCTGGCGTAAATTAACGTCATTAAATGTTGATTAATCGTTCAAGTAACTTTCCAAGACAACTTATCATACTAATTGGACGATGGTTATTAGGGTCTTGAGTGAAGGAGATTTCTTAGGGATCATGGTTATACTTGCTATTTCCCAGGATTTTGGTACTTGTCCTAGTTCCGAACTCATGTTAAAGAGTTGACTTATTTCATTCAGAGTCTCAAAAAGTAAATTTAAATTTTGTGTAAGTTTTGTTTATTTACTTGTTTATCTGTACCGAGCTAATGCGGAAAAAAAAGTCCGGACTTGGACTTGACTTGATACTTGTCACTTTTAAACAACTCTGTTTTTTACTCTGTTTTTAGTTCGAGTGAAAAAATAATCATAGGAGAATGCTGCGTAAAGATACAAAAAAAAAATCGGACCTGTACTTTTGAATATAAAAAATTTGAAAGCTTGGACTTGGACTTGAGAAAACGAATTTAAAAGAAAATAAAAAATCTAGGACTTTTTAAAAAAAAGATTTTAAAAATCCTAGACTTTTTAGAAAAAAAAATTTAAAAGCTTAGACTTTAAACTTTAAAAAAAAAATAAAAATTAGGACTAAAATTTTTGTAAAAAAAAATTTGTAAAAAAAATTTTTTTTTCACTTTGGACTTTTGAAAACAACAAAAAATTTAAAGTCCGGTTTTTGATTTAGAAAAAGAATTCTAAAAAAAAACTTAAAAAATCTTGGACTTTTTAAAAAAAAAATTTTTAAATCCTAAACTTTTTAGAAATAAAATTTAAAAGCTTGGACTTGTACTTTTGAATAAAATTAAAAAACAAAAAATTTAAAAATCTTTGATTTTAAAAAAAAAAAAATAAAAAATTTAATAATTAAACAATCTTAAACTTTTTAGAAAAAAAATTTAAAAAAAATCTTAAAAAATCTTGGACATTTAAAGCTTGGACTTGAACTTTTGAAAAAAATTAAAAAATTTAAAATTAAAAAATCTTTGACTTTTTAGAAAAAAAATTTAAAAGCTTGAACTTGTACTTTTGAATAAAATTAAAAAATAAAAAATTTAAAAATCTTTAATTTTTAAAAAAAAAAATTATAAAATTTAATAATTAGGACTTGGATTTTGGACTTTAAAAAAAAATTAAAAATTTAATAATCAAACAATCTTAAACTTTTTAGAAAAAAAATTTTAAAAAAATCTTAAAAAATCTTTGACTTTTTAGAAAAAAAATTTAAAAGCTTGAACTTGAACTTTTGAAAAAAATTAAAAAATTAAAAATTAAAAAATCTTTGACTTTTTAGAAAAAAAATTTAAAAGCTTGAACTTGTACTTTAAAAAAAAAATAAAAAATTTAATAATTAGGACTTGAATTTTTGGAATTTTTTATTTTTTTTGTACTTTTGAAATAAATAAAAAATTTAAAAGTCTGGACTTTTTTTAAATTACTAGGACTTTATTTTGGTATTTTTAAACAACTCTGTTAAAAAAAAAAACAATAACCTACTCTCAAAAACGAGGAGATACTCTTCGTTGGTGATCTGAACGGCCAAGAGTGCATTGATGGGATTCTGTGCCAAAAAATAAAGCGACGGGTCCTTATCAGGCTGATTGAGAGCAATGGGCGCGCTCTCCTGACCAATCGAGTACAGCGCAAACTCTGACTGAAAGCCGATGCACAGCTGACCACCGATTATCTGAATGGACTGCACGTTCATGGCGAGCTCGATGTCGCGCAGCTTTTTCACCTTGGGCCTCGTCGACAAACAACTAATCTCGTATACGAGCACACACTTTTTGACGGCCACGCACATCAGCGCGCTCACCGCCGCCGCCGCCGCCGAGTACGAGCCGGACAGCGACGACGACACCGAGCTGGCCGTGGCCGTCGACGAGCCGCTCAGGGTCTGCGCATCACCCGCCGCCGCCACCCCGCCCAAACAAAACATGCTGCAGCCCTTGCTCTCCTCCATTTTCACCACCTCGACGCTCGCGCCGTCCACAATCGCCGCCGGAAACAAAAATATCTGATGGTGCTTGCCCGATATGGCCACTATCAAATTGGCCGCGCGGCACACCTCAATCGCAAAGCTCTTCTTGTCATGCAGCCTGGATATGGTGCAGTCGCCGGCCCTCAGGTCTATTTTGTCGATGCCGTCGTCGCTGGCGACCAGCAGACGCTCGCTGTCGAATAGACACGCCGCGCTCACATTTCGCATGGTGCTCGCGTCGCATATCTCGCGCGCCTCTACCTTGAGCACGTGGGACGCGTCCGGCTCCGACGACAGCTTGGCCGCCTGCACCAGCCGCTCGTTCAGCTCTTTGAGCACGCTGATCCAATAGGACCGGTCTTTTTCGTCCTTGGCGCAGAACAAAAATTTTTGGCGACACGGCGGCGCCTTCAGCTTGGACACGCTCGCCATAAAAATGCACGGCAGGTCGCGTTTACTCGCGTGGATCACGTCAGACTCGCACACCGTGTCCACGCAGAACAGCGGGTCCCGCATGTCCATGATCAGCACCGGGCTCAGAGACGGCTTTTGGTCCACTAGCGGACACACGAAGAGACGCGCGTCCGACAAAAATACGTAGTGCTCTGCCCAGCCCTTTTTGACGCCGCCCGCCTTCGGCACTTTCAGGTGGCCCTGCATCAGGGTGCCGGTGCCGCGCGCAAAATCAACGCCCTTCAACTTAACGCGTTGATTAATGCTGAGCGGACAGTTGGACGGCAAATTTTGCCGACACTTCGGGTGACACTTGAAGCCGCAGTCTTTGCGCTTGCAGCGAACGCCTTGCCGCGTCATCCCGTACATGATCGCACAGCAGTACTCGCACCGTTCTATTGTGCTGAACGAGATCACCTCGAACTTGTGCTCGCTGACCGGCTCGCTGTGCGACATGTGCGTGCACGACGAAGTGGTGGACGCCGAGCGCTCAGTCAATCGCTCAGTCTTTTCCTCCTCTTTTTTCTCCTCTATTTCCTCCGTCTTTTCCTCCGTCTTTTCCTCGGCCTTTTGCTCGGGCTCGTTTCTGGCGCCGAGCGCGGTTTGCTTGAGCTGGGCGATTTCTTGCCGGTAGTTGGATATGTGGGCGCGCATGTCCTCGATCTGGGCGTGCAGCTCGGCGATCTTTGTCTGCTTTATGTCGAGCTCCTGCTTGAGCTGGGCGTTCTCCTCGGCGTACTGCTGCTTGACTTGGATTTCCTTCTTGAGCGTGACCTGCAGGTTGAGCACGTTGATGCGGTCGCGTTTCTCCGAGCAGCGGTTCTTCCAGGCGGCCGGGTTGGCCGGCTGGCCGGCGACGGAGCTGCCCGTGGTCTGCATCTTGAGGTTGTCGACTTCTTCGATGAGCTTGGAGGCGAGGGAGCGCAGGTGGCCGCGCACTGTCTTCTCGTCGTTCAGCATCGTCAGTATTTCGTTCATTTGCAGGTCGTACTTGTTCATGGCTTGTTTGGTTTCGTTGAATTGGTTCATTTCTTGCTCCAGTGAGTGCTTTTCCAATTGCAGTCGGTTGATCATGTCGTTGAGCTTAAAACAAATGGGGTTTTGGACCATGTTTCAAAATGGATTTAGACCAAAAGGAAAACTTTTTAGTCGTGATTAGTGAGGCTTTTTGAAAATTGGGTTTTTTTTTTTATCTATTTCGAGGTTTTTTTTGTTTGAATAAAGATTTTTGTTTATTGAGGGATTTTTTTGTTTTTTTTTTTTGTTGTTCCTCTTTTATAAATTAGTCTAATTGAACGAGAGAAAATGTCAAGTTGAACATAAAAGTTTTAAAAGGAAAACTTTGTTAAGTGTCCGCCTTTTTTTGGTCGAAAAGAAAAAAAAATTTATTTTAAATTTCTAAAAAATTCGACAAAAATTTTTTAGTTTTTTTTGTGTGAAATTTGGTACTTATAAAGTAATTCAAAAAAACACAACAAAAACAAATTTTTTTTCTCTTAAAAATCATTTAAATTACTTAATAGTCAAGGATTGAAATTTTTTTCCATTTTTTTTCCTTTCAATTAAAAAAGTCTGATAGACCGAGAGAAAATGTCAAGCTGAACATAAAAGTTTTAAAAAAAAGACTTTATTTAGAGTTCGCTTTTTTTAATTGAAAAGAAAAAAAAATTTTATTTAAAATTTTTAAAAATTCGACTAAAATTTTTTAGTTTTTTTTTTGTGTGAAATTTGGTACTTATAAAAGAATCCAATAATACACTAACAAAAAAAATGTTTTTTTTTTTTAAAAAACATTTAAATTACTTAATAATCAAGAATTAAAATTTTTTTCTATTTTTTTGTTCCTATTAAGTTAAGACTTTGTTAAGAGTCCGCTTTTTTGGTTGAAAGAAAAAAAATTTTATTTTATATTTTTAAAAATTCGACTAAAATTTTTAGTTTATTTGTGTGAAATTTGCTACTTATAAAAGAGTCCAATAAACACTAACATAAAATAATTTTTTTATTTCATCGAAAAAGTCATTTTAATAACTTAATAGTTAAGGATTGAAAGTTTAATAACTTTTAATTGATTGTCAAGCACTCAAGTGTGCATCTTGACCTTATTTTTTTAATTCAAAAATTATCAAACTGATTAATATCTTATCACAATTAGATAACTAAAACGACTGATTAAAAAAAAAGTTTTCAAATGATTTTAAGGAAAAGCAATAATTTATACGCACTGATGGCAAAATCAAAAAATGGTTAAAATTATTTGAGTATTTCTACTCAAGACTTAAAAAATGTTTTGTAATTAAAAGATCAATGTTGGAATTCCCAACATTTAAGTTGTCAATTTTTAATATTATCTATTTGATTTTTTTGAGAATTTGTGCAAAATTTTGAATTGTTTAATTTGAATATCTTGTTGTCAAATTTGGAATTGGAGTACGGATTGAACTTTTAATAACTTTTAATTGTTTATCAAGCACTCAAGTGGACATCTTGACCGTATTTTTTAATTCAAAAATTATCAAACTGATTAATATCTAATTACAAATCGATCACTAGAAAGATTGCACTTAAAAAATTAAACAAGAAAAATTATTCTCATGATTTTCTTTAACTGGGCCTCAGAATAATTGTAACTTTTTCTTTTTTAAAGCAGAGCTTTCATTGCTGAGCGAGGAATAAAGTAGAACAATAAAATAACTGTATAAAACTTAATTAAAAAAAATCAAATTTTAAAGGCTAATACACCATAAATCATCGGCAATGAATTAAGAATTAAGAATTAAATTTGAAAAATGAAAAAAAATAAACTATAAGCTTTCAAAAGAGTTGGTAATTAGTGATATTTGGCATTAAAATTGGTGTAAATTCAATCATTTTAAATGATAAAAATTAATATATTAGAAAAATTATTGGCTTTTTAGCGTCTATAAATTATTAAGAAAAATTAATTCATGAAATCTTGTATGATACTTTTTTCATCATTTTTAATAAAAAATTTGCTTTTTTGTGTAAATCACATTTTTTATGAATTTTAATCTCTTTTTATTTGTATTTAATTCTCAGAATTAATTTCTTGAAAAATAGACACTGTACAATTCAAAACTTTTTAAATCACAAAAAAGAATCAAAGCTTAGAAAGTTCATTTACTGAAGATTACATTGTATTTTTATGTTTACAAAAATTTTACACAAATTTTTTAGAAATCAAATAAAAATATTAATTACAAAATATTCAAGTCAATCATTTGAGATCCTAATAATGATAATTAATACTAAATATGGTCCCTAAAAAATTTAAATAGAATGACATCTTACTAAAACTAAATTAAATTAAAAGAATTTCCTCGGTTAAAAAAATATTAGTGACATGTTTGCATAATTTATTTAAATATTGTATTTTATATCATATTTTATATTTTATGATTCTTTAACGTAATTATCCGAATTTATTGACATGTCACATGTTATTTAGTGTTGGAGGCCGGTCGAGAGGCAATAAAAAAAAAATGACCGAGACCGTGGCCGGCCGTGCCAAATTTTAGAAACCGTGAAGTGGTCGGCCAACTGAAAGGCCGTTAAACCGCCGACCGCGTGCAGACCGGCCAGGCACAAAACGGTCCAAAAAAAATTTTACTTGGATGTTTAAAAAAATTTAAAGGCATTAATAATAAATTAAAAATTTTAAAGAAATAAACATTAAAACTAATTAGATTTTCATCACAGATTTTTATAAATTTAATTTTTTTCTTACTAAAATCGTTTTTTTTTTAAATATTTAAAATACCGAATTCAAAATTTAAATTTTAACGATTTTTGAAAAATATCGAAAAAATTTGCGGCTATTAATTAAAAATTATCTCATACAAAATTTTTATAAATAATAAATTCTACTTTTAATACCTTTAAATTTTTTTTTAAACATACAAGTAAAATTTTTTTTGGACCGTTTTGTGCCTGGCCGGTCTGCACGCGGTCGGCCGTTTAACGGCCTTTCAGTCGGCCGGCCACCTCACGGATTCTAAAATTTGGCCGGCCATTTCATGGCCCCCGCCCAACACTAATGTTATTCAACATTTATGAATAAATGTGAACAAATTTTAAAAGTATTAAAAATAGTTTCAACTTTTTTTGTAATTCAACTAAAAATTGAAATTCAATTATGCTTTAAATCCGAATGTCAATAAAACAGGATGTATTTTTTAACAAAAGTTAACTTATTCCTTTTTCAAGACATGTCGTATAAATTGAACATAGATCTTTTTAAAATTAGTGTTCATTTTTTACTGACATGTCATTATTTCATTTAGTGACGTGTCGCTAAATTCGCATAATTACGTTATTTTAAAATTTAAATCTAAATTTTAAATTATCAATGTCAAAGTCGAATTTTTAAAAATCAAACAAATCTTTACTCTTTTCAGCTTACTAATTATTTTAACTTAAAAAAACTTTTTTAATTCTTAAGCTTTTTACTTGTAAAACTAAACAAGATGATTTATTTTTAGATAATTAAAAAAAAATTATCTTTTTTTAAAAATTAATTATTTTTAAACTCAATCATCAATGATTTAATTGAAACTGAACAAAAAAATTTAACATACCTTTTCATTCTCTTCCATGTGTTTATTCATTTCATTTTTTAAAAGAAAAATTTCTTTATCTTTGTGTTGGACAGTTTCCTTGATTTGTTCTTCGTATTTGTTAATGCTTTCCTTGAGTTGAGACGAATTTCGGTCTTTTAAACTTTGAATTTCATTCAAAAAATTCGAATTGGTCTCCTTGAGCTGATTGATTTCATTTTCACAAATTTCTAAATTTGATTTTACTAAATTAAGATCTAAACTCAATTGATTGTTCAACTCGGCTAAATTGGACTCGTGGCCAGTTTTCTCCGTGCCAGACTCGTCAGACAACTGTTTCATGTAATCAATCTTTTCATTTTCCATACTCACAACCACCTCATTCAAATTTTGAATTTTTACTCTCAATTCTTCAATAAGCCGATCTTTTTTTTCCGAGTCATGTCTTGAGTCCTCAAGTTCCTTTTTAATATTCAAAATTTCGTCCTCTCTATTCATCGATTCGTTTTGTAATTTCACATTTTTAGATCTCAACTCATTAAATTTTTCATTTAAATCGGTGAACTCCTGAACGACTAGTTTTCGTTGTTGCTGAGCATCCTGCAAGTCTTTGGCCTGAGTGGTCACACGCTCTTTCAAGTCAACTACTTGCATGGTCAATTGTTCTTTTTCTATTTTGAGCGCCCGTACTGCTCGCTCCAAATGTTTGTTTTTGTTTCTTTCTTCAACCTCGCATTGTTTTGCTGCATCGTACAAATTGTTTATTTCGTTGAGTTGTGAGGTCAGTTGGGCAATTTTGGATTCAGCCTCGGTGTTCGAATCTACCTGGTCAATGGGTTGGGTGAACCTACTTAGCAATTCTTGCTTTTCGGATTCTAATTTTGTTATTTTGGATTCATATTCACCGATTAGTGTAGTTGAGTTGGAGTCAATATGAATCGATTCGGTCGTTTTGGTAATGGTAATGGAAGCCATGTCTGTATTGGACCCGTTGTGGCTATTTAGCTTATCAAAGTTTATGTAATTGATCATAGAATGACAGTCGTTTAGGATGCTATTTTTGGTGTATGTATAGCCAATAAATGGTAGATGGTAGCCTTTGAATGCGGCGTTTTTGTTAGGTGGCAGTGTTTCCTTAAATTAAAAGAAGCTTAATTTAGCATTTTTTTTTTATTTAATAACACTTAGATATTAAACAGATGCAGATTTGGAGACAAATGTAAAAATTGATGCTCATTTTAATTTTAAATTAATTTTATTTTTGCTTTATTTAAATAAAAAGGTTATTACAAAAACTCATCTTCCCCATAAATACTTTGCCATATATCCCCCACCATTTTCCAGTGCAAAATTTTACCAGCTTTTACACAAAACCGAAATCGGTGTTGTGAAATTCGAATTAAAATTGAACAAAAATTCTTCCTTTTTTGATGAATTAAAATTAAAGTCAATAAAATATGCTTAAGAAAATACTACAACATGTCGGGCCTTTAATACCTAAAATAATTTTTCTCATGTTTTAATAAGACAAAAAATAAAATATCAATAGATTTAAATTGATTAATGGTTTAATTTACTAAGAAAAAAGAAAATAGTGGTTTTGTTTTAGGCAACAAAGTATGTTGCAGCATTTTTTCAAGTATATTTTATTAGCTTTAATTATAATTCATCAAAAAAGGAAGAATTTTTGTTCAATTTGTATTTGAATTTCACAAAACCTCGAAATCTAAGCTCTAGAACATTTGGTTCGGCCTTCATTTTGGTTTTTAATCATTTTTTTGTTTAATAAAAATTTTCCATCTTTTTTAAATAAATTAGCTGAAACATTAAAAAATTTTTCTTTTGAATCGACTGAATATGTTATTGATATCCTTTATCCATATTTTTGCGTTCTTTAATACAAAATAATAAAAATAAATTTTTTTTGCAATCAATCAGTTTTTTATATAAATTAATTAGACTTTTTTATAAACGAAATTTTTATTAATTCACCTTGAATTTTAAAAATCTTCGAAAATTTAAGCGTTTTTTTTAAAAAGAAGAAATATGGCAAATTAACAGTAATCATATCAGGTTACCATTAAGATTCTCAATTCTGGAAAAAAATCTTAAGTGAAAACTAATGTAAAAATTATTTAAGTGACATTCAAAAAAGAAAAAAAATAGAAATTTCTAAAAATCGACAAATTAAGAGAATGGAAAAAATTCTAAAAAATGAAACAAAACTTAAATTAATAGAGTCTTAAAAATAAAGTAATTTATTGGAAAATTGAAAAAAATTCATTTAATTAATTAAAACTATCTATATTTGAATTCAAGCTTAAATGGAAGCCGAACCAAATGTACTAGAGCTTAGATTTTGGTCCTGTGTGAAAGCTGGTAAATATTATGCTAGAAAAATGGTGGGGGATAAATGGCATAGTATTTATGGGGGAGATAAGTAAGGATCCGAGTTTTATATAAAAACTGGAGGTCCTTTTTTTAGTAATAACCAATAATAAAGCTCACTAAAAAATTTTATTTTGTAAATTTTTTGAAGATTTTATTATGTTAAAAAATCTAATAGTTTTTTTTGAATCATGATTTTTGTTGAGCCTTTTAATTTCAAGTTTTGGGTGATTATGAATAATTTTGTATTGAAAACTAGATATAATAGTATTTTCCTTAAAAAATTTATCATGCTTAAATTTTATACTTAGATCGTTAATTTTTAATGCTACATTAAAGATGTAATTATTTTTAATTTCTAAAAAAATCAACAAAATTACAAATTTAACTGTCAAATTTTTTTTAAATCATTTAATTTTATTTTTCAAAAACGTTATCTGTTTTTTGCGCCAAAATTAAATGGTAAGTAATTTTTTTGTCAGTTTTAAAATTTGTTACTTGATCTAATATTTTCGTTTCGCTTTTATAGAAATATAGTATCCATAGAAATAGCTATTTTATTTTTAATTAGAAAAATTAATTCCATAAAAGAAATTCTATTTTAAAGTGTCCCATAAATGGGCAAAGTGAATTTTCGATCAAAAAAAACAGTACAAAATGAAAAAAACTCGCTCGTCAATTTTGTCAGATCAATCAGAAGCACCTAGATCTAGCCTCTGCAAAAATACTCCAAAAAATGCACACACTTTATAATACTTAAAAATAACATTGAAGAGTATTTGCAGAAGCTGGATTTAAGGAATACATTGAATTACCAGCTGATACAATTGAATAAAATAATTCTGAGCATTCAAAAAAATTTTGAATAAATTTAAATTATAAAATTAGAGCGGAACAAAACGTTTTTTCTAAATATTAAAATTATGACAAGATGATAATGCTTTATAATTTAAAATGATTCAAAAAATTCAAATTTAATTAAATGCAATTAGGAAATATTTTCTAATAATTTTTTTCAGAAAAAGGATTACTTTCCGTCTTTGAGTCTCGTGCTGCTTAAGACTATCACTAAAATCGAATAATCCTTTTTAGTGACATGTTATTAAAATCAAATAAATGCTAAAAAAAAATGACTAAAAATTTATTTTAAAAAATCATATTCACTTTTTCTTTGATTCGATTTTTATTTTATATCATGAATAATTTTAAAATGTTATTTTTCTAATTAAGGGCTGAATTAGTTTATTGGCAAAAGCAGATCGCTCAGTTTTGATTATATTTTCCTTATTTGAATTTTATGTAAAATTTAAAAATTTAAAAAAGGATCGATATCATTATACCTCACAAATGCAATTTTTTCATCCATAAACAATTTTCTGTTCATCACAATGAAAAATTTTTCAGTATTTATTTTTTTTAACTGGATAAAAAACTTATCTGCACTAATAAAGAACTTTGCAAGACAATTTTTTTTCAATTTAAGCTTTCTGATAAAAATTTAAAATTAAATATCGATTTAAATGGACATTGAAAATATAAAATTTTAACTTAAGTCATTTTTTAGTTTTCTCTTTTCCTATCATGTATTTTCGGAATTTTTACCATTTTACATCTAATTTTCAATACAATTTTGAAAGATATAATATCTTGTTTAAATCAAGTTTATCAATTTTGTTTTTAAAAACACTGTATCTGAATTAATAACAACTCTGTCAAGTCGATTTCAAACACTGACCACTCTGTTGCTGAATAAATTAAATCTTTGCTCACAGTTCTTTACCAATTGTCTTAAATTAGATATTAGAATTTTTATATTGAAATCAAAGTCCTAAAATAATTCACAAAATAAATTGGGGTATTTTGATACATATAGTGCTGATTTAATTATCGAAATCTACTATTTTTTATGCATAAAAATGAAGTCTTTATTCATCTTTTTCCAATAAAATCTGGTTTTATTTTTTTTTAAGATTTAACCAAATTTTAGACCAGAAATATGTCATGTTTTACCTAAAATTCAGTAAAAAATTGTTAATTAAAGTCTTCTGACTACCATCTATTTACAAAGAAACAATATTTTCATAAGTTAATATGTCATTTTGATTGAATTTTTTTGTAATTTATGAAAATTACCGTGTTATTAATTGATAATTTCTAATTATGCGTTTAGTTTTAGAATTGAGGTTAAACGTGTTTAGTGAAAAAACAAAACTTGGCTTTTACAAAACCTGACTCCCTACTGACCCCCCAATTTTATACCACGTACCCCAACCAACCACCATTACTCTTGTCGAGAATTTCACGACACACATTCACATATCTTTTGAAAGCATGAGATCATCGACATGATTAAATTAATATTAAAATTTTGGAAAAAAAATAATTTAATTTTCAAAAAGTACAAAAAATTTCAAACTAAATTACATGTTAAAATCTAAAGAATATTTTTGCTTTGTAAAAAGATTGTGCTGAGGACATATTAAAACGTAGAAAGATAAAAAACGTATTAATGATTAAAATTTAAAATTTTTAAATGTAGAAAAATAATTTGTAGAAAAAAAAGGCTGAAAGATAAAAAAAATTCAGAAATAAAGAATATATAAAAAATTTTTTTTATTTTTCTTTATACCTGCAAAATTATTTTTTAATCAGAAAATTTATTAATTTAAACTCTAATTATTTTTTCTTACTTCTATTTTCTTCTCTTCTATTTTATTATTTCCCAGTAAAAAAAAATTTTAACCAGATTAATTGATTTATTTTAATAATTTGTTTATCTGTACCGAGCTAATGCTCCTTCAGAATAAAATTATAAAATTTTTAATATTTGATAGTCCAGGAAAGAAAGAAGAAATTGCTAGCTAGCAATTACACTATGGAGTTGGATATTCGATATATCTTGATTCGAAACCTTCTCTTTATTCTCCCACCAGTATTAATTGGCAGAAAAGATCTTATATAAAATAAATATTTTTGAAAAATAAATCAGTGCTTCTACCTTTTTTCTACCAATTATCGAATTTCCTTTTATTTATTCTGCTTTTTTATAATATTTTATTTAAAAAATAATTTAGGGAAAAGTTTTTCCAGGACAGTTCCGAATGACAGCGCCTTTTTTCAGCACTCATGGTTGCAATTTGATTAAAATATAAATTAAATAAATGTGTACAATAAGAGTAGAAAATAAATATTTATATTTTATATACATTGTTAAATAAAATTTTTGGAAAAAGTTTGGTGTGTTTATGATTGAATCAAAGGGTGTTTTGAAATTAAAATACTTGAGGAGCTTTGAAGCATAAAGTCCTGGATCTTGTGAGCTATTAATTCATAGTTATTCTTCATTTTTTTTCTCTACATTCTTAATTTTTTACATTTTCAATTATCTACATTTTTTTTCTACCAATTATGGATTCAACGTTTTTTTTATTCTACGTTTTTTGTGGCCCCCGTCGGTTCTTTAGTAGGGCCTTTATTTTTGGGGCATCTTGAAGTTGATGATCAATTCAAAATACCATTTCAATTCGAAAAGTTTATCTTTAAATTTATTTAAATAATTTTAATGCTAAGTGCTTTAAGTTCTA
>QEOQ01000191.1:764443-802277 GCA_010279815.1 Brachionus plicatilis
TTTAAAGCCTCATAGGCAAAATTTCAAAAAATTACATCAAATTCGAGTTAAATTAAAAAAAGAAAGAAAATTGCACTAGTGTTACTAAGTAAAAAAGTCTGCTCTCAAAAGATCATTTAAAATTTTATAAAAATAAAAGTAATCCAATTTTAGTTCCATATTGATTTTATTTGCGAGCACACAAACTGATTGAGCATCATGTTTCCCTGTTAAGATTTTTCCCTCTGTAATTTTTTCATGACTTGATTGAGGAATTGTTAGTAAAAAACCTAGGGGCCATTTTGAACAACTTAAATGTATCGGTAATTGTTTACGCTGACGATATCATGCTCATCAGCCCAGTCGATACACATTTAAAATCTTTATTAGATATTTGTGGGAATTTTGGTACTAAATGGAGACTAAAATTTAATCCTAAAAAGTCAAACACAATTGATTTTGGTCATCTTTTATTTAGAAATGATTTTTTTCTAAATAATCTTAAATTAAACAAAATTGAGGAACTCCAATATTTGGGTTTTAATTTAAATTCAGATCTTGACTTTATTAGAAAATCATTAGTGAAATTTAAAAAAGTTCAACAATCATTTTTCTCATCCTCCTTCTTAATTGGGAAAATCAGTAAAATGACTCCATCACTTAAAGCCATTATTTATTTATTTCAGACTAGGCAAGGGTCCTCAAAGGACCACATTAACTAAGTATGCTGTGAAATAAAGCATACTTAAAAATTTTACAAAATAAAAATAAAAATATTTTAAGATATGATTGTCATATTAAGTTATCTAATATAAAATTGAATAAAAGAAAAGAAATCGTATTTACAGGGACATAGTTCAATTTCATCTAAAAAAGGTGATGTTAATTGAGTCTTAGAATAATATATGGTCGTAATGGTAAAGGCTATGTTTATATTAACTAGTTAATATATTTAAAATTTTAATAATTCGGCGACTGTGTTTGACATTTTCTGTTTGTCCTTAATGACAAATGCATGAGTGACTTGAGCGCTGAGTTCATCACACTTCATATCTAACTTCTTTTGCCATTATATATAAAAATTATTGTTTATCACAATTTACGTATTGTCTGGGAATAGCAACACTTAATAAAACAACGATTAATACATTAAATATTAACCAAAACAATTAAATAAGACAAATGTTCAACCTTCGTTATACTTGCCACATGTCGGGGCTCTTAAAAGTTCTTAAGATTTTAAAATTTGATCAACTTTATCTTTTTTCTAAACTATCATCTATTGAGACGATAAGATTTAACTCACTAGCATCTAGTATTTTTGAGTGCATTAAACAAAACATAACTCTCTGTCCATCAAAGTCAAATAACTCTTTTGAAACACATATTCAAGTATTGATTAAGCATTTTAATGTAGATTTTCCTTTACTTTTAAGTAATATAAGTAAGTATAAAAAGGAGTTAAAGGAGCATTTTTTCATCAGTGATGACATTTCTGACTCTATCAGAATGTGTCCAGAAAACATTAGATTTAAAGATTATCGTATATTTTTTAATGAATTAATAAGGCCTAGATGAATTTCATAACTTGAGGTCCACTAAATTATAAACAAACTATTTTCCTCTTCATTTTCTTACAATTGTAATATTTTTATATATTTTTATATATATGTTTAATTTTTTTATTTTTTTGTTCTCTCTTCTTCTAATTTTTATTTTTACTTCTCCTGAAGGAGGTTAATTAAATTCAAATAAATAAATAAAATAAAAATTATTATTTATTTGTATATCTGTACCGAGCTATTACACCACTGAACAAATTTAAATCACCAAAATTTTGAGTCAGAGTCTAACTGATTAGCCATCTCTTATTAAAAAAATTGTTTCAATTAAGTGACTGAACAAAATTGACGGCTATTTTAAATTTTATGTTGTGAACTTGCTATTTATCTTAGCTAATTTAATTATGCTATTTTAAACTCCGTCACTGCTAGCTCGTTCCTTGCAATAATTACTCATGGGCTATAAAGACATGTCTTGCTTAATACACAAAGGATATTACGCGAGCAAAAACGGTACTAAATGCAAAACAGAATCTTGAGAATCATCAAATATTTTTTACTTTAATCGGTGACAGAGAAAACAAGCTTTTTTTACAAATTCATCAACATCAAGAAAAACCATTAATTAATAGCTCATGAGATCTCAAGGACTATCTGCTTCTATATTTTAAACCAGATTTGAATAAAATTTCGTGATTGATTATATTTTGATTTTTTAGGCCTTTTTTCACGAAATTTTATTTATACTTAGGTAAGTTTTTGGTAAAATTTAGAAAAAAAAAATATCAATAGAATATTAATATACAAATTGTTAAAAATCACATGATTTGAAGAGATTTTTTAAGAAAAATAAGGCAATAAAGTAAAAAAATAAAACCATAGATTTTTTCAGAATTTTGTCTAGATTTAAAAAAAAAAAAAAAAAGTTGGGTCATAATTGATCCCTCGGAGGAGATACGATTAAAACCAGAAAAAACACATTTTTTTCCTTTTTTTAGCCAACAATAACCGCCACACCCTTTTTTTTCTAAATTACATAAGCATGTAGAGAATTTTATGCTCTTTCAGAATATATATACTTTTCAAGTATATTTAAGTTTTATCTTTGAGATTTTGAGTCTTAAAGAACAACAACTTTTTAAAGGGTTTGCTATTTTTGGAACCCTGGGTGTAAAAAATTTTTATTAAAAAATTTTTAACAAAAAATTTGAGGTTTTCGAGGGCGTAGATTACGAATTTTGAGTCAAAAATGTGAAATTCGGATAGCACTAAAGTTTTGAATTTCGTGAACTTTAGTAGGATCCAAAATTAAAATTATAAATTAACCTTACCGCTTTTCTCTTTAATTTCTCTTTTTCTGAAAAAAATTGAGTTATCATATTAAATTCAGTTTATAAATAATTGAATATGTGGGAAATTAAAAATAAGTAAAAATTCAAAGTGAAATATTTAGAGAACAAACTCGAAATAAAGTAAAAACTAAAAAATAGTATCTTATCTTATAATTTATTATATTTTATCATTTTAATTTTCTTTTTTATTTTATTTTATTTTAACTTTATTTTGATTTTTTATTTAATTTTTTTAAAGATATTTCGTTAGGCGCAGAAAAAAAATTAAAGGGATTAATTTGAGAAATTCTTTTAATAAAATAAAATTTTTTTAAAGGGTAAAAATTTATTAAAAAGATTTCTTTCATAATCTTCTCTAAACATAATAAAGAAAATAAAGACTTTAAAATAAAAAATATTTAAAATTAAAATTGAAAAGTTCTTAGGTAAAAAAAATTAAATCGAAATTCCACTTCAATGGTTGATGAAATAAAAAAACGTTGTAGTTCAGGGTTAAACTTAATAAAAATTATTTTATATCACATCATAGTTTACTAGCGTGACGCTATTAAATAAACTAAAAAGAAGATTTTTTCTTCTCAGTCTTTATTCAAAAATCCAACTTAAACTAAAATAAAACAAAAATGCATAAAGGAAGAGAGAACAGGACCTGAGGTACAAGAGGTGTTACAAAAGCTTATTTTACTATTTTAATTCTTTTATTTTGTTTGATTTGTTTTTTTTTTGAGGGATTTTTTGTGAATAATAAAGGTTAATATCAAATGGGAAGATACATCTCTGTAAATTTATTGCACAAAAATTTAAAGCTTATTTGGTAATAAAAAATAAAGATAAACTATTATGTTCGATTAGAGATAAACATAATTTTATTTCCGTTTAGAATTGCTACCTTTTCTTTCTCTTTTGAAATTTTCATCATTCCGATCTTATATTATATTTTTTTTAAATATTTTTTAATATTTTGAGTCCTTGAGTATATAAACTCTGAGGCTGAAGATTTTTTTTGATTTAAGAAAACTTAATTATTTTTTAATTAAAATGTCAAGTAAAATGTTTGGTATGCTATACTTTTCAGGACTGCGAAGTTTTTTCAATTAGATCGTTTGAATTCAGTAATAAATGTACTTTAAATGCAAAAACAACAAAATTGTGTGGGAAGCATCTAATAGTTAAAAGGCTATTTTGATTATTTGTCTTGCCATTCCCCATATTTTTACATGATGTAAAAAATAGAAGTAAGCTATTCACTTGGAATACATTATATTGATGATTATTACAAATGAAATTAAAAAAAACATTGGATACTAAATAAAAATTTTATTAATTCCTAACTATAAAATAAAACCTTTATTATTTTCCACATTTTTTGCAATAAAAAGGGTTCTCTAATTTGGTTTTTAAAAGCATGTTGTATTTGTAGCTCATGATATTATTTTTATTTTTGTTATTTTTTCTTTTTCTATCTTTTCCTTCTTTAAATATTCTATTTTTTAGGCTAGAAGTGACCAATAACTAAACTTAATATTTTCTAAGAACACTTCTTTAATTTATAATTTATAACAATTATTCTAAATTATCATAGTTATTCTTAATTATCTTATTATCTAAGTCAATTTTTGTTAGAAAATAAAAATTAAAGCTTTTGAAAATTAACAAATTGGGGTTGTGAAGTTCATTTCAATTCGATCATTTCGATTCAGAAAAACTTAAATAACTTTTTAACTAAAATAGAAAATTTAAGTTTTGTAAAATGCTTACAGTGCTGCTATGATACGATGAATTCACAATATTTTACGTAAAATTACGTTAATTCACCAAATTTGACGATTACGTGAAATAACAAATTCTAGAAAACGTCATTTGACGTAAAATTTCGAAAATTAACGTTTTTTTACGTAATTTTTAGTCAAATTTGATCAAACTCAAAATTGCCAAAATTTTTGGAATTAATTCTCTAAATTAATTTTTTCCAATATGTAGCCGAACTTAAACCATTTGTTCCAGTTGGTGTAACTTACGAAAAAGCTTGGCAACGAGCTGAGAACAGCATGAAGGGAAATAAAACTTAAAGGTTAATGGGACTTTTGTTTTTTTATTAGTCAAAATTACTAAGTTGTAAATAAAATTTCCATTTTTGACTTTATTTAACTTTTTTTAACCGAAAATAAAAATATTTTACGTAAATTTTGGTCAAAAAAAAATTCGATTTTAAAAACTTTCAATGAAAAAAAATAAAAAAAAAATTTTTTTTTACGGAATTTTCGATTTTTTCCAAAAATTTTGGGAATTTTATGTTTGACCAAATTTGACAAAAAATTACGTAAAAAAACGTTAATTTTCGAAATTTTACGTCAAATGACGTTTTCTAGAATTTGTTATTTCACGTAATTTATCGTCAAATTTGGTGAATTAACGTAATTTTACGTAAAATATTGTGAATTCATCGTATTATAGGAGCACTGTAATATTTAAGCAATTTTGCTTAATCCGAAAATGTATGCGTGCAAAAACTCTGAAAAGTGATTGTATAGTCGACTAAAATAATTTTTAATGGTGTGAAAAATATACATGTATATCACTGAAGAGGAGTTTGCAGACTTATTTTACAAATTTGCTTAAAATTAAGCATTTTACAGAACTAAATTTTCTATTTATTTATTTTATTTGTTTTCTGTACCGAGCTAAAGCTCCTTCAGAATAAGTTAAAAAGTAAAATAAAAAAAATAAAATAATAATGAAATAAAATAAATTAAAATTAAAGTTAATAAAATGAGATAAAAAAAGAATCAAAATAAAGTAAATAAGCTAAAAAAATGAAAGTTGAAAATTTAGTTAAATTTAGTTATTCTATTTTAGTTAAAAAGTTATTTAAGTTTTTCTGAATCGAAATGATCGAATTGTAATGAACTTTTATTTTAAGTTACGGCTTTATAATTTACTGAAAAAAATTAATTTTGTAGATTATATAAATGAGTGCTGGGAAAATTATATTTTTTTTAAACTAAAATCGTTAATGAAACAAATAAATTTATTAATTGTGTTGATCAAATGAAATTTTTGATTTATTGAATTTAATTAACCTCGATTTGAAGAAGTAAAATTCAATAATTAAAAATCATATATATTGAAAATTAACTAGAGGTATATAATATTTGAATTTTCATTAATTTTAAATTTTTTTACAAAATTACTTGGCTTAGCTGATTAGTAATTTAAAAAATAATTTTTCATTAACAAAAAATTAATAAATACAGAATGAGTGAGTCAATTTTAGTCAATTTTCCTGATTGAATTTCGATTTGAGACCTTTCTTAAGAACATCAATTCTATAGATTTTTTCATTAACATATTTAAAACAAAAATATATGAGATGATATTTCATTTTATAAAAAATAGAATAATTTGTTCGAAAAATAAAAAGCAAGAGCATACGGAAAAAAATTTAAGAATATGTGTCAAAATATTGAAATGATATTTTAATTTATGATAATTTTTTGTTTATTTTTAAATATTATACAAAGATTAATTTAATGAAGCAAAATTTGTTAAATATGACTTTAGCTTAATTTTTTCAACAATTTATCCATATTGTTACTTTTACTGACCTATAACCTAATAGCCTTTTGTAGTTTGTAATACTAATTATCCTTATTCATAGAGGGCCGATCACAAAGTTGAAACCTTTAGCTTATGTATGAATATTAAGCTAAAACTTTGGGATGACCAAATGTAACGATTGGATTTGTGACTATTACTAACCTTTAAAGTTAAATACAATCAATTTCAATATTAATATTTATTGCTCAAATTGTTAACAGGGCTTAAATTTATTTTTAATTTTTCTTGGATTTAAAATGTCGAAAGTTTATGAGATTTTATTTTATCTAAACTTTTTTTCAATTCTTTTTTGGTTTTGTAAAGTTTAGAACAAAAGAACATAACAAATTGAAAAAAAATTAATTAACTTTTTTTCAAAAAGTTTAAAATCGATTCTTTGAATGCAGAATGGTGCAACATTCAAAGTTGCATCAACTGTAAAAATCTGTTAATGATTTGCAAAATCTCTGCAAATTGCCCTACTCTCGATTATATCGATTATCTCGATTAAATTTATTTTCTGCGAAATTCTGCAAATTTAGCAGACCTTGATATTTGATGCAATTTTGAATGTTGCACTAAGTTGCATTTACAGAAGTTTAAACATTTATAAAAAATATTATTTAATTTTTTTTACACTTTTTTCTGTTCGTTTTATCATTTTGTACTGATTTTCATAAAACCTTCTTTTCTTTTGAATCGGTAGAATTGGTCTCTTGGAAAATATAAATGATTTTCTGCCAGATATTTTTCAAATTCAACCAACAAATTAAAACTTTTACAAATTGAATTGTATATTCTTAGTCTAAAAGTTAAATAAAGTTAAATTAAAAAATTTCATGACATAATGAAATTATGATAAAAATTTGAAAAAATTGTTATTTTCACACTCTATTTTCTGACCAAATTATTATATATATGTTCATTTATTATAAACATGTACTAGTCAACTAAGGTAAAAATTAAATTCAAAAAATTAACGGCTTTATGAATTTTGATACAAAAAATAAATAAAAATTAAAAAAATGTCAAAGCTTAATTTTGAAGGACCAAAACATGTTCTGTAAATTGTAGCAACTGATACACCTTTGTTTCACCAATAAAATGGTTCTGCATTACCTCTCAATAAATCTTCAAACTCAGAAAATCGTGAAAAGGATTAAGATCCAACTCATATTTAAGTGGTGGTAAAAAGGATGTATCAGCTGCTACATTTTACAGAAAATTTTTCGGCCTTTAAGAACTTAAGCTTTGGAATTTTTTATAATTTGTTTTTTTGTTTTTGAATCAAAATTTACAATGCCAAAATTAACAAGATCTTAATCTGACTCTTAAAAACAAATAAATACCATAAAAATTATTAAAATTAGTTTTTTAAAAAATTAATAAAAACTATAATTTATTACTATTAAAATAAATTGCGCTGGATTTTTTAAAAAATCTCGTTATTAAGTCAAAATTTTTCAAAAAAGAAATTTTGAGGGGTATCAATTTAATGAACATTTAATAAAATACTTATTTATATAAAATACAAAATCGTTAATTACCTGAATGATTTAGCGCAGTAATAAAACGTGGCCAATTAAATATTTAAATTGTTTTATATAGGAAAAATTTACGAAATTCTAAATATTATTATTTTTATGCACCAAGCCTGAAACCAGATTTTATGTCTTGTTTAAATCTAAATGATCAATATTTCAAAACAGATCTAAATAATTTGACAGAAAAATTACTTTTTAAAAATATCTTTAAAAATATTTTAAAAAATATGTAACTAAATAACTAGCCTACTTTTAATTTTCGATTAAGCCTGATCTTTTATTTTGCCACCAGAATAAATGATACTTATTAAAAAATCATATTAGATTTGAAAATTTTCTAGCAAGAATCATAATATAATATATTTGCCATTATCTTTTAAATCCCAAACCAATTCATGACCAAATGTTTTTGAATTTTTTCCCAACAATATTTATGGTATCTACTTAAACTAAGCTTAAGTACAAAGCTTTAAGAAAATTTTTTATTCATCGATTTGTATAATAGTCATTTTTTTTATTTGTTTAGAAATTTAAATAATTTTTTTAGTTATTTAGAGCAAAGATAAAATTATTTAGAAACAAAATATTTATATTTTTCCAAAATATAATTTGTTATTATGAGAAAAATAAGAAAAAAAATCGAAAAATGGTTGAAAATTTTTATTATAAAAAAATTCAAAATTATTTCAAATTTATATTTTCTAAAAATTTCGTATAAATATTTGATATTCGATTGAGAAAATTAAGCCCTATTGTTAGAGATATTGGTTTTACTACTTTTAAAAAAATTTAACTTTCATCATAATTTGATACAGCTGATCTAAATTTAATTGACTCAGAAGTAGAATATATAATAAATTACAAATTGAAATTTTTAAAAGAATAAAGAAACCATAATCAAGCTTTCATAATCATAGCTCTGCATTAGAGACACAATTATTTACGTTATAAATAATAATAGCATAAAATCTAATCAAATTATTACAAAATTTTTTAGATTATTTTCGTCTGATATTTGAGATATATTTTAGTTAAAAAATAAAGTATTAAGCTCATATTAACGAATTATTAGTATCAATAGATCAATAGTTTGGAAAATTTTTATGCAAAACAGATAATTTAAAATCTATTAATCTAAATAATTATACGAAATATGCAATAAGGGAGATCAAAACTTAATTTTTTGTGTTAATAGTCATGTCATATCATATCGATCTATTTATTTAATTTTTTATTTGAAGCCTATTAATCTCTTAGTATGAATAAAAAGCATTATGGTAAAAATTTTCATTTAGTTTTGTTTTCAATTGTTAGAGCATTATTCTTTAAGTGAACCCTAAAATTTGCACCCAAATTTGTAGCTTAACTTCGCCAATCATTCCAATTGAATTTGATAGCTAATAAACAATAATTTATTTTTTATATTAAATTATTGTCAAGAACAAGCTAGAAAAATTCAGTTTTACTATTTTTAAATGCATTTCGAACTTATTGTTTCACTTTGTGTCAATCAAACGAACTTAAAAAAACTTAATTTTTTTTTCATTCAATGAATTATAATTTTTTAAATAAAATTACAAATAATTTACTCTTCAAGCCTTCTTAAGAAATATTTTCTTTTTAGAAGGAAAAGTTTTTTCGAAAGAATTTTATGCGGCGTTAATATGTTTATAGTTTTTAAAACGACTAAAAAGCTTATCAAGCGGAACATGTTAATTTTGAAAAAAACATGCTCAATTAGATGATATTTTTTTTATAAATTATTAAAATTTAAATTTTGATAGATTATTTCTAGAAGAAAAAGATCATTTTTAATAATATAAAAATCTTTAAGATTAAATTCAGTGGAAAAGTATTAAAAAATGCTGTCAAAAATAAACAAAATCTTATCATTTACTTGGAACTTGAACTAATATTTATAAAAGAAACATTGAAACTTTTAATACTTAATTTCATCTTTAAAATTCAAACATTGCTTGAAATAACTCTAATTAAATCAGAAAAATGGCATCCATTGCAAATATATTGTTACAGCATCATATTTTTAATTTTATTTGCTGAACAAATTATATTAAAATAATATTAAAATAATATTAAAATAATATTAAAATAACATTAAAAAAATATTAAAAAATATAAAAAATATTAAAAACATTCGAAAAAAAAAGTGAAATTTTTTATTTTTTTTTCGAATGTCCATTAATTTTTCTTAATTTACACTAAGTTCGAATAACTTTTAAATATTACTTTGAGAATTCAATAAAGGTCGCTGTTAATAGAAAACAAATTAAGAATAAACGATAATTTCAATAAAAGGAATAAAAATTAAATAAAACTTAATCCCTAATTTTTTTGAATATATACGAATAGTGGTTGTTAATTTGTTGTCTGTGGTATAAAATTGGGGGATCAGTAGGATGTCAGTTTTCTATAAATGTAAATTTTGATCATTTCGCTAAAAATAATATTAAAATTAACAAAACAAAAATCAAAAAACTTAGAAACTTCTTAATCAAATGATACGTTTTGATACTCGAGATAACTGAGATCTTTAATTTAAATCTAAATACCATACTCTTGGACAAAAGCAAGACACATTTTTCGAAAGATATTGAAATTCTCTACACAAATAATGAGAGTCAGTTGGGAGTCAGTAGCAGAGTCAGGTTTTTAAAAATATAAGATATTCAATATTCAAAAAAATTAAAATCTTGGAAAAAAAACTTAACTTGACAATTATTTTACTATTTTGATATGAATTAATTACATGTTCATATAAAATTTGATGAATATTTGATAAATTTGCTAATTTTTTCTTCCTAATTAATAAAATCAACAAAAATAATATTTTTTTTCATTCTAAATTTCTTATCGAATCAATTAATTTTTCGAATACTATAAGAGATAGATTTTAGAACTTCTTTTGACAGCCAAAGGTTTTTCATTTAACTTCGATGAACATCTCCCTCATTTGTTTATTAATTACGATATTAATTACAAGATATGAAAAAAATTCTTCCAAATTCTACCAAAATACACCTACTAACTATCAAGCAATAAAAATCTATGCTTGTTTTATTTTCTTTACGCTTCTCATCTCTAGTTAATATTCTTGATGTTCCTATTTTAGAAAAAAAATTTAAAACATTTAATTTATTTTTTAATTTTTTTAATTTTCGTAGAATAATTTGATCATAAAATTCTTCGAAATGTTCGAAGAAAACTAAAACACATTTATTTCTATATTTCTAAAATATTTTTATTTTGTAAAAAGCAAAAAATTCGATTTTAACAAACAATTGT
Organism: Brachionus plicatilis; assembly: GCA_010279815.1. Lineage (NCBI taxonomy): Eukaryota > Metazoa > Rotifera > Eurotatoria > Ploima > Brachionidae > Brachionus > Brachionus plicatilis. The sequence goes on from QEOQ01000191.1 coordinate 775,781, forward strand.
TAAATGAAAATTTTTGACAAGATTCAACTAAAAAAAACAGTTATCTGAATAAAACTTTAAGCTTAATTAAACATTTAACTTTGTCATAGCAAAGTTTAAATATTGTAAATCCTTCGAACAAATTTAATATGAAAAAAAACAATTTTTTTTTAAAGCTCTAAACAAGCTTAATTTATTTGTAAATCATCTACATAATAAGTCAATTCGCTCTAAGACAACTAAAGTAACCTAAATTAGACAAGATATAACACTCTTATTTTTTTTTCTAGACTCTTTAAAAATTTCTAATTATTGAATAAAATAATTTTAAATTACAAAAACGATCACTTTTATAATATCTTTTTAATGCTTATATTTAGATCGCTAATTGAATTTCTGAGACGCTTATATTATGTCAAAAATAGATAGTTCTAAAATTAAAATTACTTTTTTTTGCATTGACTTAAAAACTATTCCTATTACTTAAAAATTAGAAAAAATTTTTTTGAAAAAAAAAAATTCAGCTTTTTCAAGCGAAAAAATCGGAAAAATCGAATAGTTTGTTCACATTGAAATAACAATAGCTCACATATAATGGTAAAAAGACTAGATGAACCATTTTTAAAATTTAATCGCCTTTTATTTTTTTTAGGTTTTAAAATTTTCGAATAAATAATCGCGAGGTGAAGTTCGATAAGATTTTATCAGCATTTTTCTCATGTAATTATTTGGTATTTAATGATTAGAGTGGAATTTTAAAACCATTTTTGAATAAATTTTGCCAAGAGCTGATTTTTTTAATTTGAAATATGCATCTTAAACTCTCATATTGAAAATCTTTACTTATCTAAACGCTTTCAAAAGCCATGGGTTTTAAACAACATATTTTATCTAGAATAAATGTTATGACGAACAATTTTATCTAAATGAGGATAGAATTAGTTTAGCTTAAGAAGTGGTTTTTTTCTGTAAAAAAAGTTGAATTAAGTTAAAGAATAAAATATTATGGTAATTTATCCTTTTTGATTGGTACCGAGGCTTGTTTACTAAAGAACCAAAATTTGGTATCAACTAAACCGAATGATTTATTTTATTCAAAGATAAGGAAAAAAATTTAGCTAAAAAATATTTATCATCCTTGTACATCAAAGAACAATAAATCATCGAAAAATTAAAAAAAAATGTTAGAATTTGTTAATTTTTCATTTACTATTAAAAATGGAAAATATCAATCATAAAATTTCGATTGAAATATTTTTAAGTTTTGCTTTTAAGTGTTTTTTTTAGGAGAAAAAAAGATGAAAAATAGCGTTCAAATTTATTGTTATGTAATGAAAAATGTTAAACGTTTTTTAAACCTCTAGAAAATTGAGCTAAATTTTTCAAATTTTTTTATTTAAATCACCTTTAAGTTTGAGAATTCACTTATTAGATTAGCTTTGTAATTTATATAGGTAATTGATTTTTTTTTATTTTGCCCAAATTTGGACAATACGTTTATCTAAAGTAAAATATTGAATTTTTTTTTATTAATTTTTTATCTTATCTTAGATTAGTAGAATTGTTATTGCAAGCTTAAATTCTATTTAAAACCAGATTTTTTTCATAACACAAATGTTTATGAGATTTTAATGTATTGTTAATGACTTTATGAAAGATTAGTTATAGAGAAGTTTGTAAATTATCTCTAAAATAAAATAAAATGCGAAATTTTAAATTGCTCTTAAACAAAATCTATCTAGTAAACAATCTGAACAAAGTCTTAAAAATATTTAAAAAAAAAGCTGGAGGATTTTAGAAGATCTGAGGTGTACATGCGAAAAAATTGCTTATACATGTAGATTAATTAAAGTAGTATAAATTTTTTGTTAAGATTCTAGAGAAAAAAAATTCAGTGCAAGGATAGTCGATATTCAGTGCAGGGATTTTTATTTTCTATATTAAAAAATAAATTAAGCAAATCTAATCTGATGGAAAAAAATGAATTACATTTTAGTTTTTATAAATTTCATTCCCGTATCCTAGTGCTTGATTTTAATTTAAATAAAAACCTGTAGCTCCAAAATAATTTTTAAACATTACTGTTTCATTGTAAATAAAAAAATAAAAATAATGATCAAACAAACAGATATTTTGGATTAGCTTCAATCTTAAGGAATATTTTGATTATAAAAAATATCTTTTCTTGGTTGAGTATCTTTTCTTTGATGCAAAAAATAAAATAAATTAATCAAAAATCAAAAATTTTTTTACAATATTATTGGTAATTTTTTAGTTTTGATAAACTAGTTTTTGTTTCAAAAAATCAGAAAATTGATCAGAAAGATCACAAAAAACTTTTTTTAAAATTAAAGTTATATTTAATGATTTTCATTTTGCAGAATCCGTGTATTGACTGTACAAAAAATTTAAAGGATCGATGACATCAATTTTAAGTTATCAAATAGTTATTCTTTTTGATGCATAAGAGTTATGATTTTCTGATGGAAAATATAATGTGAAATCTCTTCTTGAACTAAGTTATCCGAAAAATTGATTTTAAATCAAAAGACCTTTTAAAGTTCAAAATAAAACTTTTGTATCAAAATATTAAGATTCAAAATATTAAAATTTTTTACTATAATTTTTTTTGTGGTAAAATTGTTTGTTGATCTACAAAATTATTCAAATTTAAATGATCAACATTTTATTAAAATCGAACTCTTACCGCGTATATCCTTGTACAATAGTAAGTATTCACAATTCCAAATTCACCAATTTTATGCACCAGCGATCTCATGGTAAAAAGACCGTAAAATGTTCTTTTATCCTGATTTGGTTTTAATGCAGAGTTAAAAAATAAAATTAAAAATTAAAAATTAAGCTAAAAACATTTAATAATTAAATATGTTAAATTATTTATATGTTTTTTTTTCACCAAATTTTTCCCAACATTGTATTCATATTTTACCTTAAATACGGTTTAGGTATCTAACTTTAAATGTTACCATATTTTACCTTAAAAAGCTAAATTCATCGTATGGTATAGCTTCCCATAATTATATACCAAGTAAAATATTCTGCTTGATTTTATTAATTGTTAAGAAATGGACAAATTAGACAAATACTTAATTTTTAATTGTATAATATGGTTTTATTCAATAAAAAATGCTAAAATATTAAATAATTTAAAATGAATCTCTAAATTTTAACAATCAGAATTTATTTACTAAACATTGTTCTGTAAATTATTCTTTGACTTATCATTTAAAGTGTGTAAAGCAGAACTATTCTGCGGTGGATTTTGAACTGGATTTTTTGAATATAACCAAGTGGCTAGCGAAACAATGCCTATGGCCACTATAGTTGATAAATCTAGCGGAATGTCGAATATAATCCAGGATAAGACCCCTGTAAACATCAACTCCAGAGCACTGGCAAACGTTTTCAGAATCGAATTTAGATTTTTCAGAAAAAAGCTTGTTACTATTCCAATTGCTGCATTGTTTATCATAATCAGGACAACTTTGAAGTTAAAAACTTGACTGAGAGATTCGATAGAAAAGGCCTCTATCAGGCCACCTCGGCTCCCGTCATTGGGGACATATAAACACAATAAAAACACATTGCATATTATTGAATCAATATACATGAACACATTTTGTAGCATTATATCCACATTGTTATCTTTTTCTTTAAGAATGTACTCGTTGTAGACTCCAGCAAAGCATGAGGAGAATACTTGCACCAAAATCAAAATCAAACTGGTGTTCACATAATCTCCCAATTGCATTTCCTTGGTGGAACTAGACGTGTGTGAATAGCTTATTTGTTTTATTATGCATCCGACAGTAAGTAAAATAAGTGACATCCATTGAATTTGGCTAAGTCGTTTGGAGAATAGAATTTGGAAAACAACGCCAGTAACCACCACTCGAAATTGAAGGAGAAGAAAATATGTTGTAGGATCATATGAGCTCAAATTGACAAAAGTGAGGTTATTGTATAAACAATACAAAAAACTCGGTACAAAATATTTCATAAAAACTATTTTTTTTAAATTAAAAAATTTTATAATAATACATTTTTTGATTACTTTTTTGGTTTTTTGTTAACTCGTTCCACATTGTTAACAAAGAATTACTTAAAAAAAAATTTTAGAAAATTTTTCACTAAAAAGATGATGTCATACTTTTTTAAATAAGCTGCACTTGAAAATATGAGTTTTAGAAATTCTGTCAAAAGAACCACAGTAATCGGATTATAATTAAATTTGTTGTCTTTATTTTTACTAGCGGTGACCAAAAGACCTAAAAGAACTCTATTATAAATTTGAGTAAATTTTTTTCTAAAAATTACCTTGGTTAATAAACAAGGCCATGTAGGCTATGAAGACAACAAAACTCAATTTTGTTGGAAACAAATTTTTCAAGCTCGACATTGGGTTTTTGCTGCTCATTTCTTCATTTACTTCACCAGAATCTTCATTACAAAAAATGGTTGTTTTAATTTCATCAAGCTAAAATTTTTGTTTTTTTTTTATGATAGACCAAGTAAACTTAAAGCAGAGCTCGTTAAATTCAAACGACTTTTATCTTTTTAGACCCAGATAAATTTATAATTAACATTTAGTAAAATTAAAATATTTTATTCAATTTGTTCTTGAATTAAAAAAGCATAATTAATTGACAAGGATTGAAATTTTTAACACAAAATCTCAATTTAGAAAATGAGATCAATTGAAACTGCAAAAAAAAACAAGAACAGAATCTTTTAGATTCATTAAAAACAGTAGTGTTGGCATACTAAAATGAAGCGTAAGAATATGCTAAGTATTTTGAATTTTTCAAACAAAAACAAATTTTTAAATTATCTGATGGGAATATGCTAAATTATAAAGTTAAAATATTGCATATTTTTGTCTTGAAGTTTAAGGTGATATAATCAATAAAAACAAAGTTTTTTTTAAAAATATTTTTTTTAATTTCTTTTATTCTTTTATTCCTATGATTTTTTTGATTTTTATTTATTTTAATCTTCTTGTGTCTATCAAATTTTTTTGGTTATTTTCGATTAAACAAAAATTCCCATAATAAATATTAAATATTTACTTGGATGCATGATGCGTGGCACACACTTTTTATTTTCGGAGTTTTGCGCATAAACTTATTTGATATAAATATTGCCTCGAAAAAATATTTAGTATAGTCATTGTTAAAAATTAAGTACTTTTTTATTGAATATTTTACTACAAATTAAGAAATAAAAATTGCTTTAAAGCCTGTAGAAAGTTTACTTCCTTTTTTTGACTTAATTATTTAAAATAATTAATTGAACATAATCAAATTTAATTAAAAAATTTTAATTTAAACATTAAAATGTTAAATTTTTTCAGCTAAATAATTTTTCCTCTTAACACAATTGAACTTAATTTTAATTTTATTCTTTTTACAAATAAAAGGAATTAAATTTAAATTTTATTTTGAAAAAAATCAAGTTTTAATCGGTGTTTTATGGACAGGTGCACTAGCCTGTTGATTAATTTTGAAACTTGCCAAAAACTTAAGAACAATCTTAGCAATTTTTATAATATAATTCCTACAAAAGATAGTCTAAGTCCTAAATAATTAATTTATTTTAAACTCCTTTGTGAGATTTTTTTGGTTCTTTTAGTCAATGAGTTTTAAAATGACTGCAGATAATTTTCTCCTGAATGAAACTGCTAAAAAAATGCGTAGTTTCCATAGAAAATATTCATATCTAGAAATTTCATATTCATAATTTTAAATTTACGTGCAATTTTAAGTTAATGCAGTTTTTCCAAGGTATGATATATTTATTCGCAGACAAAGTGAAGGCAAATATAGCTTTAATATGTAAAAAAATTTAAAAAAAAAACACCAGAATCAAGCTTTGTTGTCTTAGCAAAAAACAATAACCATTCTTAAAATTTTTTTAAAAATTGTTATTATTAACAGTATATGTTTGTTTTTATTTCCATTCAAAAAAAAATTAAATAAAAAAGATTGAAAAAAATCCGTACGATCTTTGAGTGTAAGAATAGTCGGATAATTTTTCTGAATGTCTCTTCCAAAATTATAATGGCTTTCAATAAAGGTACCGAAATTTCAATATTTTAAAGTTGTTGTTGTGGTTATTGTCAACTTTTAGTCACTTTGATAAATTAAGCCATTAGTATAAAAAAGTTGTTCAAAATTCCTTTCAAACTGCTTTTAATAAAGTTATTATAATGTAAGATATTGAATTTTTAAACTAAATTATATATTAATTATTTAGCTATCAATTAACAAAAATATGTGAATATTTAAAATTTTAGTGTCAATGGTGTAAATAAGAAAACGATTCGAAAATTATTTTGACGATTTTTTTAATTTTTCCTTTATGAGTTCACAAACGAAAAAGTTTTTTTTTATTTAATTGAAAATAAATTTTTTAAGGGTTTTAATAAGTTTATGGTATATTTTTGGAAAATTTATAATCTTTATATGAATAGCTTTGTTGTCGAAAAATAATAATAGTTTTAGAAAAATATAATTTTTATTGTTATCAAATATTGGAAAACACATATAATTCATTTTTTTTTGAACAAACATCTCTTTTGGCATGCTCATGGTCTCAGGTGGAAAAGTATTTAACAAATTTTACGTTTTAGGAAATATTTAAAAAAAAAAATACTAGATAATTTTTATTAACTAAAATTTTTTTAATAAAATTTTTATAAAATTAAAACTCATAAATTTCCTCTCTCAGCTTGTTCTGCTTCAATCGATTCAAACAGAGTTTTGAAATTTCCAGCACCAAATCCCTAAAATAACACATTAAAAAATTACAATTGATTTAAAAGGAAAAAAAAATACATTGTGGTTATTTCGTTGTATAATCTCAATAAACAAAGTTGGTCTGTCTTGAACGGGTCGACTGAATATTTGCAATAAATAACCATCATCGTCAAAATCGACCAAAATGTTGTGTTTTTGAAGCTTTATTAAAAAAAAAATTTAAACAAAATCAAATTTTTTTTTATTGAAAAATTACCATGCTCAAGTCTTCCAGAATTTTTACTTTAGACCCCTTTAATTTTTCCCTCAAATGGTCGTAATAAGTCGAAGGAGCTTTCAAGAATTCAAGACCCCGAGCTCTCAATTTTTCAATAGATTTGATGATATCATTTGACCTAAGAGCAATGTGTTGTACACCAGCACCTCCATTATAGTCAACATACTCCTGGAAAAATTTTAAAAATAGAAAAGATTTTTTTAAAATTTTTTTAAATCCTAAAAGTACTTGAATTTGAGATTTTCGCTTTCCAGCAGCTGGTTCATTGATTGGCATTTTAATAGTTTCGTCATAATTGGTGACAACTATCGATCTTAGTGAAGAAAACTCGGTGTGAATAATACTATCGTCAACAGACCAGAAGCGATGGAATTCTAGTACTTTTTCGTACCATTGGGTTGCCGGAAGCATGGCATCGTCCGGTTGATTGCCAACAATGTGATCAATAAATAACAATTCAGGATCCGGACTTGAATTTTTTTTAATTTAAAATTAAAAAAAAATTAAAATTTACAGCAGAGTATCAAGAGGGTCAGCGAAAAAGTGAGGTTTGAACCCGGGTAAAAATTCTCCTTTGTAATTTCCTCTTTCAACAAGAGTATGGGTCACGTCTCCATACTAAGAAAAAAAATTTATTTAATCAAAAAAATAAAATTAATTAAATTTTACAGTTTTAACTGTGGCCATTCTAACTGATCCATTTTCATCTTTTTTCTCACAAATGTCCTTGACTACAATTGCTCCATTTTCCTTTGCCTTTGCCATAATGCCATCCAAATCAACAACTGAGAAAGCTATGTCTTTCACATGATCACCATGACGAGGGAGCATGTCACCTATTTCTTTGTTATCTGGATTCAAAGCCGATTGAAAAACAAAGATAATGTCATTTTTTTTTACCACATGTTTGACTATGTTTCGTTCACCGGTTTCGAGACCCTGGTACAAAAAGTGTTTGAAACCGAAGCGAGTACAGTACCATCCTGCAGCTTGCTTGGCATTGCCGACCAAAAAAGTCAAATGATCGAATGATAAAAATGCGCCCTTTTCTGGTTTTGGGCCTTTGTCTGTATTGTAACCGTTTTGCATTTTTAAATTGGAATATAACTAAATAAGAAGAAATTAACTAAATTTTTGGTTTAAATAGAATTCCAAAGAATAAGGGTGTGATATGCAGATAGTATATTAATATGTTTTATGTTCTGATTTTATGATTTTTTTTTAATGTAAATTATGCTGCAAGTTTTTTGAGTTTTAAAAAAATTAAGCATAAATTTATTCCAAACTGTTTTTACCAGCTAATCTGCCGAGATTGGATTGACAAATAATTTCAAAGTTTTGTCTAAAGATATTTAAAAAGCACACCTAATTTTGGAACCATTAGTTTATGAAAATTTATTTTTTTAAAAACTTGATATTCCATTTTCCAGGTTCTATTTTTTTCAAATAGAATTAGAACTCTTTGAAAATTTAAATTCAAAAACGTGAAAGACATTGAATGTGTCTTATGTTTTTTAAAAGCTTTTTGCTCCAAAATTTTGTGCTGTCAGACTAGAAATTTTAGCGTCTGTTTGAATGCACTTAAACAAAAAGAAAAAGAAAAAATACAGGATCATGTCAATTTCATTATAAATTTTTGAATCAAAATAAAGTGTCAATTGAGCCACCAAAAATATATTTAATAGTTATTTGGCATATGATAATGGTGTCTAAAGGGGTTATGTGTCAATAGGGTGGCCAAATTTGAAAAACTGCTATATCTCCTTCATTTTAAAAGATAGTTTATAAAAAATATGTTAACATGAAGAATTGGAAGATAGGAATCGAATGATATGTGTGATATATTTTCAAAAAAAATTAAAAAAATTTTTTTTTCTCTTAAAGTTTGATTACGTCTAATGAGGTGAAAAAGTCTCGAATTAGTAATTCGGCAAAAACGATTTAAAGGTCCTTGGTACAACTTAAGGTCTGACTTAATTCCTATTTATTCGATTAAGCATATGTTCAAGTATATTTATGGGAATATTTTCAGAATTTTAGAATTTCAGGTCTACGAAACCGGTCATCATTCCATTTGAAATAAAATAATTTAATCATCGTATTTAAATTTTTTTTTTCCATTTTTATCATGTCACTAAATTAATTTAACAAGTGAACCCATTTTTTGTAAGGAATTTATAACATTTTTATTTAGTATCCAATGTTTTTTATTAGATTCAATGGTAATGATCATCAAAGATATTTATTCTAAGTGAATAGCTCACTTCTATAATTTTACATCATGTAAAAATATGGGAAATGGTAAGACATTTGAAATTTTTGGTTGAAATCATTTGAAATCAAGATTGGATTTTTGGCATAGAGAAGAAGAGAATAGGAAAAAGCTTGGTTAATGGTGTTTCTAGAATTCAAAAATCAGCACAAGATACATTGTTTTTATTCATTATTTTTGCAAAACACTATTTATCATTTTTTTAGTTCTTTTTAGTTTTTATGTATCAACATTATCAATTTATATTTATTTTTATTTTATTTGTCTTTTGTATTGATATTTTTTTTAATTTTTATCCATGTGAACGGTTATTAAGGGCAGTCGAGAAATTAGTTAAGAGAATAGGTTCAAATGTTATGATTCCCAGGCTCAGAGGCTCATAACATTACAGGTACTCTGGCTGCTACAGTTGAATGTTTTTTTTTGGGGCTCTGGCCCACGTTCCAGCTTGTGGGTTTCCACGCAGCAAATTTATTACTACTCCTATTACTACATATAATCGAATAGCCTTTTAACTATTAGATGCTTGCTAATTAAATTTTCTTAAAATTAACTCAGTAAGAAAAAAAAATTATTAGCCTCAGACTAAAAAACTCAAGACCTTTAAAAATCTAATGTATGAAGTATTAAAAAAAAAAATTTAAAAATTTAATAAAAGATCTCAATGCTGAATAATTCAAAATAAAAGGTAGCAATACTAAAAGGAAATAAATATATGTACAAAAAAATTTCAGATTTCAAATTTCAAATTTTTTGTTTTATCTGTGGCGAGCTAAAGCTCCTTCAGATTAAAAAAAAATATAAAAAATAAAATAAAATAAAAATGTGAAGAAAAAATAAGATAAAAAAAATTAAAATAGACAAATTAAAATGAAAAAAGTAATCTCAAGGAAGGCGCTCACCTCCTTTTTACTGTTGATAATTAAAAAAATTTTTTCTTACTTTTATATTTTTAAAAAATAAGATAAGATACGATATTTTAGTTTCAACTTAGTCTCGAGTTTGTTTCCTAAATATTTCACATCGACATTCTAATTTTACTTACTTTTAATTTCAGGCATATTTAATAATTAATAAACTATATTGAATATTATAATTTAATATGTTCAGAGAGCGAAATCTTTTCACTGAAACATTAAATATTTTGAAACTATGATTTTAGTACTAAATTCTTAAATAAGAAAGGCCTATAATTTTTTATAGTTAACTTCACTAAATTTACTTATATCTATTTAAAATAGATTTTAGCGATTAGAATAAAATAAAAATACTTTTTTTATTTAAAAGTTTTTTAAATAAAAAAGTTTTAATATCGAAAAAAAATTAAAATCACTTATAATAACTTTTTAACTTAAAAATATTCGGTGGCTTTTTCTTTCTTTTTAGTCTTTATCTTTATCTAGCAATTGTTTGAGTGTCCATTCTTTAAATAAAATCACTAATTTTCTTTTAAAATCAATCATTTTAGAATTAAGTGAAAAAATCTTATTTAAATTTTGGAAATAATTCCTATATCAAAAAAGGTTTTTAAATGAAAAAAAAATTTTTTAAATCAAAATTTGTTTACTAATAAAAAGTTATTTTAAATTAATAAAGAATAACTAAAATTACTTTTTAAGTGATAAAAAAAAGAATTAAGAAATTATTTTAAAATTAAATCTAAATCATTATTTTCAAATTTAATGCTAAATGAGTTTAATATTACAAGAAAATAAAACTAGATAAAATTAATACAACGTTAAATCAGTACTTATTGAAATTAGAATATTTTGCTAATTGTAAATTTTATCTAACATTTAAAAAACTTAAGTAAAATACATAAAAAATTGATTTATCATTTTTAATTTTTGTTTAAAAATTTTTTTTGTATCTGATTTCTTATGTATTATAAGCTGATTCATGCTGTTCTTCATTAATCTTTGAAATCTTTAAATTATCTAATTAATTAAAAAAATCCAATTTCAAAAAAGCCAACTTTTATACTAAGCAATTTTGGTTTGGGATTAAAGTTGGAAAAACTCAAACAAACAGGTTTAAAAATGTAATTGCCATCTTAGAAATCTTAACAAGTTTATTTTCACAATTAAAAAATTGGAAAATTGAGGTTCATGATCAAATATAAATTTCCAATCAAAATTTTTAGTTTTTGATGTAAAAAAAAATTGTATTTTTAATCAATTTTTTTAAATAAATGAATAAAGTTTTTTAACACGATTTGTTTAACCTTTAATTGCAAAAAAAAATACATAAATTTTTATCTTAAGTAAAAATAATATCTTAATAAATATTTTGAAATTTTGCAATACAAAATTTATTACGCTGTTATTTATTTTAATTAATCTTAGGACTTCTAAGATCAAATGATATGATTTAAAGCCATAATTTGGATACCTTATTGTGGATTTTATATTTTAAAATTTGTCAAAGTTTTCAAAAAAGTATTTAAGAAGAACCAATTAAATATCAACTAAATATTAATTTCTACGATCAGCGCAAATTCAAGCGATGAGAATTGAATTTTTGTTCAAACAATTTTTTTTTATATAATTTAATTAATTTTATTTAAAAGGTTCATCTGAACCTAAATGTTTTTCACTTAAATATTAAGAAATAAGAATTAAAGAGAGATTTAACATTTAACTTAAATAGCTATAATTTTTTAGGAGACAGATTTCATTTTTTTTCTAAATAGTTAATTAAGTCTTTTAAATAAAAAATATCACAATTTAAATAAATTTATTTTTTTATTATACAAATTGGTTTTTTATATAAAAATCTAAGGCTAAATTACAACAACATTTAAAAATTTCAAATACATTGTTATTGTCTAGTGAAAAATAAAGTCTAAAACTATTTATTTTGTTGTCTAATTTCAGTATTTAATGTCAAAATTTAATTTTTTTTTTAAAGTGAGTCTTTTTGTACGCTTCTAAAAGTCTTTAAAAAAATAAATATAAAAACTAAAACCTAAAAATTGTTCAGAATTTTCCTAGTTTCAGAATCTGTATAGAAAAGTATATGTTGAGGGGTAAACAAAAAAGTAGATTCAAAAAAAAACTGAAAATGCCTAAAATTGCAGATTTTTCGGCTAAATTAGTGTAAAAAATTTAGCCCTTTTCTTTTCACATCAAACTGTAGAAAATTCATTTCTCTATTAGATGGCATGTTGCATTATGAAGATTTATATTTTTTTCAATGACTATTTTGTCGCAAATTTGAATTGTTTAGCTTGAATATCTTGTGAGATATTTTTCAAATAATTCTTTTTTCAATTTCTCTTTTAATTTTTAAATGAAAACTTTTATAAAGTGTTAAGGTTCACGTGGTGCAAAACTTCCACACTATCTTAATCGAATAAAATAGATCTCATTTTTTGATTCTCCATATATAAAAGCCTATAAAAAAATTTTTTAGGCTGGTAAAAAAAAAAAAAAATTTTGGACTAGGGAGGTCCGAATTTAAGCGACCCACTCAAAAGTTGGTCTCATTTGAGTGTCTACAAGTCAATAATAAAAAAAATTAATAAAAAAATAAAAGCATTTAAATTTTTTTTTAATTATTCTCCAATTTTGTCATCGGTTTAAATGAATTATTGCTAATACATAAATTGTATTTCAAATTTCTTGAGTAATTTTTCACCAGTTTATCTTTTGAATTTAGAGGTTAGTTGTTATAAACCAACATATAAAATAAAATTATTCTCCCAAATGTTCTATGTTGAAGCCAATAAAGACCATACCCTACTAAAAAGGCGTTCAATTAAAATATTTTTAATCAACTTAATATTGCTCATCATTAAAGGTCCGATTTTTAAGCTTATGACGACTATTTTCCTTTTGAATTAATTTTTTTAATTATTGGATAAAAAGAATAGTTTGGTCATGGAGTAACGGTGGCATTTTTTTAAATATCTAAGGGAAAAGGAATCTTATCAATTTGACCAAATACCTACAAAATTAATTGAATTAATAAAATATTATTGTAAACTTTTTTTATTTAGTAAAATAGTTTAAGTCCTCTGAGGATAACGCCGCCAATGCCACCACCGTTCCGTTTACCAACACCGCAAAAACCAAAGTGTTTCTTTTTCAAATTCGAAGATGCTAATAATATTTTATTTAATTCTAATTATTTTCAAATAAGAAGCAAAGATTAGCAATCACAAGACATTTAAGGACTAATTTTCATCTATTTTTTTTATTAAGTTATCAAAGAAGTTATTTAAAGATAATTCACATTTATGGTAGATAACCTTTTACATTTTTATTTTAAATAAATAGACGCATTAAAATTTTAGATTTCAATCCGGTTTTAAAGACAAACGTTTGCATGGGACTTTTTTTTACTGTATCATTTTAATATTGTGTGCTACCTTTTAAAAATGACATTTTGCTTTTCAAATAACCAAGGTGTTGTTGAAAATAATTCCAAATTTCATGTCTTGTTTGACAAGAAATTTTTTCTCATGGTTTAATATCAGCTATCAGCTACAGACAATAAATAAAATAATAACTAAGTTAGTTCTAACTTTTTAAAAATAATTTTATTTCAAAATTATTAAATTGAATAATTAAAGAGAGGAGTTTAATATTTAAATTAAAAAATGTCCCAGGAAGAAGTACATGCCTCTGATGTAATGGAAGAAATAATTGAAATTAATAAGCGAGAAACGCTTAAGCACCCAAAAAAACGTCCTTCTGAGCCAAAGTCAGTAATAGGCACAATCAAACGACATTTCAAAGAGAACCTTCTTTTGATAATGACTGTAATTGCTGTTTGTATTGGAGTTGGTCTTGGTCTTTACTTAAGAGCAAATACCAATTTTACACCTCCGACCAAAAAATACTTTGGTGTGCCTGGTGAACTGTTTTTAAGAGCCTTAAAATTTTTGATTCTACCTTTGGTCAGTACGAGTTTAATCACTGGCATTGCTGGCTTGGGACTTCAAAAAACTGGAAAAGTCGCTGCTCGCGCTTTTATTTTCTACTTTAGTTCAACTTTTGTGGCTGTTGTAATCGGCTTAATTCTGGTTACCACAATACGACCTGGATACTTGAGCAGGGGAGCAGTTACTATTAACAAAGACTCGTTTTCAAAACAAAAAGTGAACACAGCCGATACTTTTATTGATCTTTTAAGGTGAATTTTTTTGTTTTTCTCAGATTCTTATTTTTTTATAAAAAAATTTTATTAGAAATTTAATTCCAGAAAATATGATTCAGATGACATTTCAATTGTATCAAACTCGTCTTGAGCCTCACTACAAAAATGTAACTGTAAGCGAAAATACGAATAGCAGTTATTCTAATAAATCTTCTTTTAACTTGTCAAGTATTTAAAAATTTGATTTAAAAAAAATTAATAAAAAAATTTAAAAGATGAAAATAACAGAAATAAAACAGTACAAATAATTGATTATTATAATCAAATACCAGATTCTAGAAATGGTCTGGACGTTTTAGGCTTAGTGCTTTTTTGCATAACATTTGGTGCTATGTTAGCCCAGATAGGCGAGAGAGGAATGGTCATGGTGCATTTTTTGGAAATATTAAATGAAGTTTCGATCAAAATAATAAGAATAGTTATGTGGTAAAAAATAAAAAAATAACCAGAATAAAATTATTTAAAAAAAATTAAAGGATTTCTCCTTTGGGTATTATGTCTTTGGTCTGTGTGGCCGTTCTTGAAATGGAGGATCCAGTTGCTGTTTTCAAAAGTATATCTTATTATATGATGACCGTCTTTATTGGTCTGGGTATTCAGGGTAAAATAAATTTTAAATTAAAGAGGAAAATTTTCATTTAAAAAACTATCAAAGGATTAATATTTTTGCCTTCGGTTTACATAATTTTAACACGAAAAAATGTTCTAAAATTTGGTAAAAATATGAGTGAAGCTCTTTTGGTGGCCTTGGCGACTGCATCAAGTGCTGCAACTTTGCCCATTACATTTAAGTGTATTGAAGAAAAGAACAAGGTATCAAAAATGATTTCACGTTTTGTCCTTCCAGTTGGCGCTACAATTAATCTAGATGGTACGGCTTTATACGAAGCTGTAGCTTCCATTTTCATAGCTCAATTGAATGGTATTAATTTGTCATTTGTTGATCTTGTGGTCACTAGCATTACTGCAACTTTGGCGTCTATTGGTGCAGCGGGAATACCCTCGGCAGGATTAGTTACTATGATCATAGTTTTATCTGCTTTGAATATACCTGCGGATCAGATTTCTCTCATTTATGCAGTCGACTGGTTTCTGTAAATAAGATGAAATTTTTATTTTTGAATAGAATCTAATGAAAATTTGTTTAGAGATAGATTCAGAACAATGATTAATGTTTGGGGAGATTCAATTGCTACTGGAGTTGTAGCGCATTTAAGTGCTAAAGAAGTCGCTCAGTATGAAGAAGAACAAAAAGTAAAACGATTGAATGCTACGAGTGGTGGCAACAGAGAATCAAAGCAATTTTCGGGAGAAAATTTACGAAATGAAAACGAAACCCTAAATATTTAGATAAGATAATTAATAAAATTGTTAAATAAAACAAAATTGTACTCTTATTGTTTTTATCTATTGAAAAATTTATAATTAGTAAGGGTTTTGTATTTAAATCTAATTTATTTGTTTTGTATTTTAATTCTAATACCCGGATCCGAGCATCGGGATCAAGGAATCAAAAATGAAAAATAATGTATCAATAATTTATATAAAAATTAGAAAAAAAATTGTTTCTAATTCCAGTCAAAGGTCTGTGTTTCTTTTCAAAATACATTTGTCTTTTTCATGTTTTCTAACTTTTTCAGTATCTTTCGGACAATCATCCTCGCTCAAAGACTCAAGACCAAAATTACTGATAAAATTTATTTTCATATTAAATGTGTATCAACTTAACAGAAAAATATCCTAAAAAAAAAAACAAAATTTGATTATATTTTATTAATTTTAATTTTTTTTTAAGAAATAATTTTTAACTTATTTGCGAGAATAATGAGTAACAAAATTTGTAGTAAAAAAAGAAAGTTATTCCTCAAATTAATTTTTTTCAATTAAAATTTTCACTTTAGAAGATTGTTTGAAAATTTTAAAATAAAAATTTAAAAAAAAAATTTTTGGATAATTTTCAGGAGACAAATTTGTCTAGAGTGCAAAAAAATGATAGAAAAAATACTTTATTTAAAGAAAAATCAAAGAAATTCATTTCTTGATAATGATTACAAAAAAAATTTTCAATCAAAAAAATACAAAAAAGTCAAATTTAATCAAAAATTTCATTTTGCTCGGCGTCTTTTGGGTAGAATATGCGATGAGCAAATTTGTCGGCCAGAAATGTTAAAACAAATGCCAAAACAAGTGTCACAATGCCAAGACTTAAAGTTAATCCAGCTATGCTTGGCCTAGTAAACATAAAAATTTTCATTTGAACATCGACACCATTCCATGAAGACTCAGTCCAGGCCGGAAACTTGTCAGTTTCGACCAAAACACCTTTTTCAAATTGATCAAAAGCAGGTGAAACACTTGATGTCAAAAAAATAGATGATGCCACACAAGTTGAATTTTTTACATAATAAAAATTTCTTATCGAAATATGATTGTCTCTTTCATATTTTCTAACTTTTTCAGAATCTTTCGAACAATCATCCTCGCTCAAGGACTCTAGATCTAAATTACGACTGAAGTATCTTAAAAGCATGCTGCTCAACCATTTGCCACTTATCGGATTATCATCCACTCCAGTGTAAAAACTCAATTTTCCTTTAGGTAAATTAGCTTCCAAAAGTGTCAGGTAACTTTTCCACTGTGACGTGGTCATCATATCTTGAAAATATTTACAAGTCGTATTTTTATAAAAACAATAGACTAGTCTGTTCAATGTGCTCAGGCTAACTTGCTCACTGAGCTCAGTTTGAGTTGGATTATGCAAAGAAAAAATGGTCTGAGCAATGCTTGTGGTCAGACCTTGAAGCTTTTCAGCAAATTTAGTGGTGAAATTCACTGCCTCATCTTCGCTCAAATCATCCGGAAATGTAACATTCATGTTTTCTGGGGTGTCAAAGACGCCATGGTAAAATTTCGAGTTGAACTCTTTATTAAAATCAGCCAGCGATATGCCTCCAATTAAAATGTTATTGCGCAAAAATGAATGTATTGATGAAGTCGGAAGTTGCTGATTTATATTCCCAATAGGCTTAATATTGCTTGAATATTCTAAAATTTTTTAATTAATTTTTTTATTGTTTTATTTTGCTGCCAAGATAAGTGAATTTTTGGTGGTTGCCAACATCATATTTAAAATGAGAGTGGAATGTTTCAAAAAATTGATCGTGAGAGGGTCACCGATATTCTAGCCAAACAAAAAAAGAAAATTTATAAGAATTCTTTTCTTATTTTATTTATATTTCCAATATTAAATCAAAAAGTTTTAGTTAGATTTTTTGGGTCTAGTGGAAAATGTGAACAATTGTTCTCAAAAAAAATGTGACCATGAGTATCAAGTCCAAAATGTGAACATTTTGTTCACATAATCTCTGGTCACATATTTGGTGACCATAAGCTGGTCACATAAAAAAAAATGTTCACCAAATTTTAGTGAGAATTTAATTACAATAGATAAGGAATTAAGTGTGTTAAATCTAAACGCAGGAGAAAAAGCAATACATTATCGTGAAAAAGCAATGACTGAAATTACTACTTCTCAAGAAAATTTGAATGTAGTAAAAACAGCACTCAGCAAGCATGCAAACCCTGTATTGTGTGATTTATGTGGAGAATTAATGAAAAACATCAAGGGCTAAGGTTGCATATGGCAAAAAAACATAAAAACTAATCAAAAAAGGAATGGGAATTTATCTTTTTTTTTTATTTGCATCTAAAATTAAACTTTTATTCTAAAATTAATGTTCACAAAAAATAAAAACTGGACTTGAAAAATTTTTTTATTTTTTTATTTATCTATTTTGGTCACCAAATATGTGACCAGAGATTATGTGAACAAAATGTTCACATTTTGGACTTGATACTCATGGTCACATTTATTTGTGAATAATTGTTCATATTTTCCACTAGATAAACAGAAGATTAAAATTGAAAAGAATTTTTTTTAATATTTTATTTTTAATTTTTTTTTAAATAGAGTTCTTAAGAAGTGCAATGCAATTACCATTTTTTACGTAATTTTACGTTTTATTTTGAAAAATCACACAGAATGCTTACATTGAAGAAAAGTGCGTATTTGCTTATCACCAGAGTTGTTTAAAAGTCACAAGTCCGGACTTTTTCTTTTTTTTTTTTTCATTCAAAAGTCCAAGTCCAGGCTTTAAATGAATTCTTAGTGTATTCTCGAATACATGTATGTATTTTTTCAAAATATATGTATTCTTGGAGTATTCCGGAATACATAATTTTAAAATTAAGTATTTTTTAATCTTAAAGAATACTTAGGATTCATCAAGAATACATATATGTATTCCAGAATACATGGCCAAAACATACGTTTGTGGGATTCATGTATACCAAATTTTGACTACTGAAGAAGAAATTAATGCTAAAATTGCAACAAAATTCTGATATATGGCAAATCTATTGCATTAGACAACCCAAGAGTATATAAATTTTTTGATATGAAGCCTGATCTAGCAAATTTAAAAAAAAATTTTTGGACCTGGACTTTTTTTTTCATGACTTGGACTTTTTGTTGGGACTTTTAGAACAACTCTGCTTATCACCACCAGAAAAAGCCAAATAAAAAGCTCAAATAGGAACTTTTCTTCAATGTAAGCATTCTATGTGATTTTACAAAATATTATCTAAAATTACCTAATTTTATGACAGATTTGGTAAAATTACACTTTTTTACGCACTAGATTTGATGTATGATTATGTAATCTTACCAAATAATACGTAAAATTACGTCAAAATGGTATTTACATTCTTTTCTTAAGCACTGTATTAAATCAAAAAGTTGTACTTAGATATTATGTAATGGGTATTCAAAATTTTGAAAAGTAAAAAAAATATGTTCTTTTTGACCGAATTTAACCAAATTTTGTACAAATATTTAATGAACTTTTGAAATTAATACATATATGCAAAAATTAAAAACACATTTGTTTTAAAGCTAAGTCATCTATTAATTGAAAGTTAAAATAAGTTAAAAGTTTTAAATGAATTAGACTTTCCTTTCGGCAGATATGAGGAAAAATAAATACATACTTAATTTTTTTAAGTAATTTAATAAAGGAAATTTTTTATTTTGATCAAATTCGGTCAATAGAAAGTTATTTTTTGATACTTTTCAAAATTTTGAACATCCCTTAAAAAAAACATGCCCATGTTAATGTTAATGAAAAATTAGCATATTTTTGCTAGGAATAGATGCTCAAAGATGTAGTATACTTTGTTACATTCCAAACAAATGTTTATTATGTTTTAAATTATTTTGACAATTTTAATTTTTGTTTTTTTTAGTTCTGAAAAAATTTATTTTCTCATTTTTCCTTTATCAAGACAAATAATTTAGACCATTAATCTAATGTTCTTCTTGCTCATAATTCTTTTGAAAATTGACATGAACAAACATTTAATTGCATTAAAAAATTTGATCTTTGCCTTAAAGTTTTTCTTTTTATATTTAATTTCGCGCAATTAATAAAATAATGAAAAATGCAATTACTCTTTTTAAATGACGTAAATTTTAGTTGGAAAAAATAAAAATTTTAAAATATTAACAAATTTGCTTTAAAGAAATCAATCAAGAGAATAAATTTTATTCTTTTTTAGAAAATAATTTTTTTTAATTAGTTTCAAACTCATTTTACCTATGATTTTGACTGGTTTCTGATTCTACAAAAAATTTAATTTGAGGGCAAACCGCCGACTAAGTACAAAAATGTATATGTAATAGTAGAATTTTAAAATACGGAATTTTGTAAATTTCCTGGTTGATCAGTAAATTTCTAAAATAATGAAACAAAATTATGTTTCAAATTTTTTTCCAGTAATTTTCTAAATTTACGTATAGAGAAGTAAATTTGTATAACTTTATTTACATTTAAGTACTCTTCCTCTTCCTTTCCTTTCCTAAGAGTTGAAGAAAGAAGGAGTCGAGGAATAGTTTTGAATATTGAAGATTTGTATCGTATTTACTTACTATTTTAGAAATTTACTAAAGCCCATTTTTTCCAGTAAATTACTAAAACAAATAAAAAAAAAGTAAAACAATATTTTTTTAAATTTTATTCTAGAAATTTCTCAGAAATTAGATATTTTCTTCATTTCTCAGTAATTTTACAAATTTACGTGTTGTAGAAATTTTCTTTAACATATATATCATATAAATCATTTAAAAAAATATCAATTTTTTGGCAATTTGAAGTTAATGATCAATTTTTGATGCTCAAAATGATCAAATTAAACTTAAATTATTAAATAAATTGTTCTGCAAGATACATTTTTGGATTTAACATACTATGTTAAATAAAAAAATGCACACCATCAAAATGATGGTATCTTAACTGGATAATTTTTTGCAGACTTTTGCAGATTTTACCATTAGATTTAACAAAGTATGTTAAAACCAAAAATTTACCTCTGCACTGATTCTGTTAAAAAATCAAAATTTATCTTAAAGTTTTAATTTGGTTTGATTATTTTGAGTCTCAAAAATTGATTTTAAACTTCAACTTGCCAATTTTTTGCCAAAATATTGATCAATTGGTAAAATACATTTTAAAAATTATAAACCATTTTGCAGATGAGACTATCGGCTTTCAGACTTTTTCATTTTAATTAAGTTATTTCTATTAGAAAATGAGATATTAAGCTCAAAGATAACCAAGTTGTGATTTCTTTAATCTCTGAGAGGGTAAAAAACAGATTTCGTAGGTATTCAAGAATCCTGATTAATATTTTAAGATTTTTTAAATTCAGATATTAATTTTACTAAGCACGAAAAAAAGCTATTACTATCTGAAATTGTTTGAATTTTTTTTTAAATATTTTGACATTAATTTGCCTTTTTAAACGTGAATTTACTTAAAATCCCTAAAAATTTGCTTATCGTAATGGAAATCAAATTTAAATTACTGGTTAATTTATCAGTTAATTGTTTGATGGTGTTGGCCACACTCGGCTCTTTAGCATAACTAATCGGATCTCTGTGAATATACAAATTTTCATTTTGCTCAAAACCAATTGCTCCAAGCTGACCGATCTCAATAATTGAAGTGATATTATTTTTTTCTAAATTAAATTTTAAATATAAAACTAAATTCTAAATAAACATGAAATACTTAATACAAACGACTCTTCTTGATCTTGACCAAAGCTGAGCTTAATTTCTGGAAACTTTTCCCGAACCAAATCACTGGCAAATCTAGACGAGCCGCCATAATCGAAGGCCTCATTGTCAAACAGCACAACCAAAATGCTGCTATAGTTCATTTGACTGCGTTGCTTGGCAAGCAATTCAGTGATACCAAACAGACCAATTAAGGAGCTAATAGGCTCATTGGCAGCAGGTGTAAAGTATTCATACAAAGAAAATGCGTCCAATCGAGCTGACAGAATGGTAATGGGCAGATCATTGGACGGTCTCTGACTCAAAAAAGTGAAATAATTCGAGCCACCCAAGGGGTCACAGAAAGAGGAGCTTTCCAATGTGTGCATTATGTTTGACCTACGGGTGCAGACAGTGCTGCTTACTGCACCAGTCATTCGTAGCCCCAACTGCATGCCACACAGTGATTCACTTGACTTAATGCTAAATGAATTGGAAGTGTATTTATCAAATATGTGCTGGTTGAATTTGTCATAGCATTCATCAATCACTTTTTCGATTTCACTCAAGTCATAAATTGTATAAAATGGAATATTGAAGTTTTGGAACATGAAATTTGTGCCAGATGGATTCCATTCGCTGGGCCCATAAGTCTTGTTTGTCGAGTAAAGACTAAATTTTGAATTGGGACTTGTTGAGTCATCTGAAAGGTTTAAATCTGATTCGGTAAAGTTGGATGTGTAGTCCAGGTTGTAAACTAGAACTATTCCTTGAATGCGAGAATTTCCCGAGTCATGCTGGTGCAATTGGACTATTTTGGTAAAATAGCTTGGCAGTGTTACTACAACTAGATCTGGGATGTCTAGTTTGTTTAATTTTTCCAAGCGATCAAACTCGGCTTTGCCGCGAACTGTATAAACAATACCCTCATAGGAAGAGTAATCAAGTTTTCCGCAGCCGATTTGATGACTCGAGTTAAAACGTCGGATGCAAGGAATTGTGTTTAATAAATTCACGTAAGTTCTTTCTTTATTCAAGTCCGATATGATTGTTCCGACCAGGAATGAAAGGAAGAAAAAAAATGTGTTCATTATTGAGTCTTATGATTTTGGACTTGGGTTAATAATAATTAAGATTTCTTTTATTTAGTTTAAAGTCATCATTTTTTATGTTATTTTTGATTAGAATTTTTTCGAGATAATTTTTTTTTAAAGCGAAACAATTTTAACTATTTAGCTAAATTTTCACTAAAAAGAAATAGCATTTTATTTTGTTGAATTTTATAGAGTCAATTCAATTAAAACATCATAATCAGTTTAAGATTTCAATTTTTTTTTCTAATAACGAGTCATTTTTTTAACAAAGGAGGAGTATCTTTAAAAACTTAAAATTAATATATTTTTTGGCATATATTTATTACCTGTGTTTATTTTATGCAAAAAAATAACTAAAATACTGAATTTAGAACAAAATATTTTATTCATTACTTTTTTTTTAGAAAAATATAGCACTAATTATCTAAATAGTACAAAAAAAATAAAAATAAAAACAGAATATTTTTTTAACCCTAGAAACACCAAGGTGTCAAAATGACTCTTTTTTATTTTTTACTAAGTTATAATTCAAAAGTCTGAAAAGATTAAAACTTGAAATTGTAAAGTTAACATTAAATAAAGTTAAATTTTAAAAATTTTATATTAACATATTCACATGATGCTTCATTTTTTTAAATTGACTAAATACTACTAGAAGCACCAAAAAGGGTCAGGATGCATATCAAATTAACAAGTATTAAAATAAGACATTTAAAATAACAATATCAAAAAAACCAAAAAAAAAATAACAAGTGTCAAAACAACTAATTGAAAATAACGTGTGTCAAAATAACATCGCTTTAATATGTTGTTCAAAATAACAAATAAATTAAAATCAAATCAAAATAACATAATACTAATTAAAAATTACAAATGGAGAGTTTGACACAATCTATTAATTCTTTAGCACTTAATAAGCCTGTTAAAGCTTTTATTACATTATCACAGAAAAAAAACCGCAGCTACACAATCTCAGCTATTATTTTAAAGAATCTTATTATAGTAGACAGCAAAACAAGTTTTCTTGGCGCTGTATTGAAAGAAATTGTAAGGCTGCGGGTTATACATGCATAGATAAAATCGGCGAAGAGTGTGATTTTTATATCACATTTTAGGACCATTTAGACGTACCTGAAGTTTTATGATCCCAATAAAAAATTAGAAACTTTGAATAATCTAGCATTACTATGATTGTCTCAATTAAGTCATTTTGACACTTGTCATTTTAATGCAATGTTTTTTTAATCTTTTTATTTTGAAACAGTGTCATTTTGACACATTTATTTTAATAACTGGTATTTTGATAATTTACCAAGGGTCAAATGACTCCCATTCTACCCATTCTGCACCCCAAACACCTAAAAGTGTACGTAAAAGAGCCCAAAGTTTAGATGATCAAGAAAACAGTTCTCCAAAGCGTGTTAAGTGCCAGATTCGCCTTTGCAATAATAATAAAACTAATTTAATCTGTACAAACTGTAATTTAATTTAATTTAATTTAATTTAATTTAATTTATTCATAAAAATTACGCCAGACTTGGCGATGTTATACATAGAAATAAATAAATATAAGAAATAGTGTAATAAATCAGGATGCGGACAATGTACAACGGAACGTGTAATAATTTGTAAAAAATGTGAGAAATAATTCTTATAGGAATCTTTTTTTTTTATTACATGATTTAAAATTGATATATGATTAATTTAATATATTTTTTTTCGAATAAAGCCTTAAAACATCTTTAATTTTAAAAAGAGTCATTTACCCCGTTTGGTGCTTCTAACGGGTGTTCAATAATAAATGACCGTTTTTGTTTAATAAAAAAAAATGTGTTCCAGTCGGTCTAAATGGCTGAAATTTTATACACATAAACTAACACCTTTCTTGTTTAGGAAATGGGTGTTATTAACTTTCCACCTCTAGTAATACGGGAACGGGACCGAATCACCTAAACCGACTTTTGACCAAAAATGTCCTAGAAGGTTTGAATTTTACCAATTTTTGATATAAACATATTCTGATCTGAAATTTTATGCTGATTAAAATGAGCCATAGATCATTTCTCTATCATGTCCCGTTCGGAAAATATCTTTAAAAAACCGCCAAAAAATGACCACTTTGTAAAATTCCAAAAAAATGCTGTTTTTGATTCTTTTTGCTATAACTTTCTATAGAAACATTTGATCCAAATAAAATTTTGCACAATCATAGATGTCTAAATAAGCTTTAAATAAACATATTAAATTTGTAGGTATCACTTTTGGTTTGACCAAGGAGTCTTGAATAAACCAAAATTTGGTATCTCATTTTTAGGAATGTATTGATCTCAGTGCTTAAAGTAAAATATCTAAAAAGTATATTTAAATGAAAGCTAAAGAAATTTAGTTTCTAAAAATATATAGTACTAAGGGGTGGCACTTTTGATCTTTGAAATAAAATCAACTAAATTATGCTTTAATATAAAAATTTAAAAAATTTTTATTTTTGAGTTTTTTGAATTTTAACTTATTTTAAACCTTTAAAATACATTATATTTATTAATTATCAATCAAAAATTTTAATTTATTTATGACAATAACATTTATAGCTTCCTCAACCTTTCTTACTCTACTAGTAAAAGAGTCAATTGCTCTTTTGATTTTTTCAGTCGGTATTTTACTAATTGCTCTCTTTATTTCTTCTATAAATGTATCACGATTAGAAAACTTATTGCAATTCATTCTTGTAACCACTGCGTTCCAAAAGTAAAAGTCTTATGGATTTAGGTCAGGTGAATCGGGTGGCCATTTATCTTTTTTTATAAATTTATAGAGATTATTCTCACAATATCTCTGGCTGATTTTTGCTGTGTGAGGTGATGCACCATCTTGCTGAAAAAGCCACTTTGTCCCTCCGAACAATTCAATCCCTTGTCTCTTGGCAAATGGTAAAATTCTCTTCTGATAATACCGACTGGAACACATTTTTTTTTATTAAACAAAAACGGTCATTTATTATTGAACACCCGTTAGTATTTTTTTTTTGGTGCTTCTAGTGTTAAGGACAAAAAAAACTTAATTTATTTTATTGTGTTTTTTGATCGAGCTGGTCTTCGCGTTTTTTCTTTTCCAAATAGGGTATAATTTTAAGTCGAATAGCACATTTTGTACATTGATAACATATTATATCTGCTTGGTAAGTTTCTGTCGCTCTTTTTACAATCCAGTTATTTACCTCAAATTCTTGATTAATGCATTTTTTAGTATCCTCCAAAGAGCGAAAACTACAGAAAGGAAAATAACTTTTACCTTTTCCTCTAGTTTTTCCTCTAGAATTAGGTTCAAAAGTCTGATCTTGAGATATGTTATTAGGAATTTCTTAATTCACAGACATTTCTTTTTAATTACAGAGTTATTTTAGAGTTTAATTTTTTATTTGTTTATCTGTATCGAACTAGTGATATTATTACTTATTTATTTGTTTTATCTGTGCAAAAATAAAAATAAAATAAAATTTAGATTAAAAAAAATAAAATAAAAATCAAGAAAAACAAATAATAAAAATTAAAATATAATATAA
Source organism: Brachionus plicatilis (assembly GCA_010279815.1). NCBI lineage: Eukaryota > Metazoa > Rotifera > Eurotatoria > Ploima > Brachionidae > Brachionus > Brachionus plicatilis. The sequence continues at coordinate 802,018 of QEOQ01000191.1, forward strand.
TGGACAAATAAAATAGACACATTGTAAATAGTGACAGGTGCAAAATGTTTGAATTATTGGATAGTTCAGGAAAGAAAGAAGAAATTGTAAGGTAGCAATTACACAATGGAGTCGGATATTCGACCTATGTTGATTCAAAACCTGATTATTTATTATTTATTTGATTACTGTACCGAGCTTAAGCTCCTTCAGAATAAGATCAAAAAAATATAAAAAAATAAAAAATAAAGTTTAAAAAAATAAAAAAATAAATTAAAATA
>QEOQ01000191.1:805006-829857 GCA_010279815.1 Brachionus plicatilis
TTTTTTATTTAATCTGAAGGAGCTTTAGCTCGGTACAAATATACAAATAAATAAATAAATAATAATTAGCTTTACTTTACTTTAGTAATTTATCAATAAAACAATTGAAAAATGATGTATCCCGACACAAATGATGTATCCCGAGTTCGGAGGACAGCGAACCTAGTAGTGAAGAAACATACGAAGTGGCTCCACGACAAACTCGCCCTATATATCCTTCTGAATGCAATAAAGCATCATTCGTTCAACAGACTGTCAAGAATAGTAGGTGAAAAAGAGAGACTATCAATTAATGGTTGAAGGCTTGCAATTAAAGGAAGCAACCCAATATATTACTCAACTAGACTCAGTAAAATGGCCAAGAGAAAATACTCGAAAAACTCAAGAGGGCGAAAAAAGATACTACACCTGCTTAAAAGGATGTCCTAAAAGATTATTCTTGCTACTGAATGCGGAATCAGAAAATGTTAGTGTGTTTGTATCGAATGATGAACCCTGTAGAAACAATTCAACCCAAAAGTGGTCGTGGTAGACCCAAGAAAAGTGTCAACGATTTTCAAGCCACTCAATCAAAAAAAAGAGCTGCTTTAAACAATAATCAAAATGATGCTGATCATGTTCATGAGTCGCGCAATAAAAGAAGAAAAAAATAAGTACTCATTTTTTTAATTAGTATTTTTTATTTTCTTGTTTATCAAATAATTTCTTTTTCTAGTAAAAAATATTTTTATATAGTGTTTTGTCTTTTTATCTATTAGTTAATAAAAATATCTAGTTGATTTCATCTTTTTTATCTTTTAATATAATATCTAGTAAATTTCACCTTTTTATCTATTATAATAAATCCTATGCCAAATTATTGTACTGTTCTCATACCCAATAAGTCTTTTTATTTTAATTTTAGGATTATTTTTCTAATTGTTAAAATATCTAAAAATATTACATTGGTCTTAAAAAATAAAAAATAAATAGAATAAATTCAAGATTCGATAGTTTTAACTTTAAGAAATGGCAAAATAATGATTCATTCTGAATTTTTTATTTTGCAATCTGTTTACCTATTATAAAAATATTGTTTGGTAAAAAGGATAGGGAGACAATCCTTGTTAAACTTTTACCTGAAAAATTCTACAAACACCCAAATTAAAATAAAGGATAATTAATTTATATCAAATGTAATATCTTGAGTGAATTCCTTAATGATTTAACTTTGGACTCTCGATTTCATTGCATGTAGCCTTTAAAGTCTGATTTAAAAGAAACGAAATATTTGAAATTCTTCTTCAGCACATGTATAAAAAGGTTAAATTGAAAAATTTAGCTATTAAAAGGACTGTCTTTTAGAAAATATTTAAAAAAAAAATTTTTCAATTGAGTTTTATTCTGATATAAAAATTTAAAAATGGAGTCTAATAAAAAGTCAGACACAGATTTGGACGATTCAGAAAACGAGAAATTTGTCGAGTCATGGTTGAACGAGCATCCAAGTTGGTTTGAAATGTACGTACTTGAAAATATGGATCTGAATACTGTGGAAAAATGGCTTCGAATTAATGACAAAAAAATTTGCAAATGCAATTTTCTCAATGATTCCAATGGTAAAAATGCATTTGCAAGGCGCAAATCTTGTATTCCCGGCGTAGTTGCTGAAAATGGACATGAAACTCTGCAATGCTCACAAAAAGAAAATACCATGCATAAGCCGAATAGAAGCGAAGGGAACAAGTATATCAATAACTTGGCACGATCATCATCCTTTGACTCGCTATTCTTTGAAAAAATGAGCAAAAAAATTGACGACGAAGAAAATAATAAAGTTATCTTTAACCTTGAAGAAGATGGCATTGATCAAGATGAATTTATGGTGAATATGAACATTTTAGAAAGATCAGTTTTTTCAAAAACAGATTCGGCATCAAATTCTCAACTTTTGAAGTTGCTCAAGTCTAAAATTAAGCTGCCGAATATTGGCAAAAAATTGAGTTTGATGGAAAAAATGGACGAAAAGAAAAAAATTTGTGGAAATATGTTCGAGCTGTTGGTCATGGTCATACAGGATACGGCAAGAGAGGTTTTGCCCAAAGAAGCATCCGAGACGATCAAGACTAACCTTAAGGTCTTGGTTAATTGTGAATATTCATCAGTTCTTTTGTTTGATAAAATTCACAATAAGCTTTATTCGTACTGTTATGATCAACTTTTTTCCAAATGCAATGAATCTGAAGATTTTCTTTTCCATGATTTAGGAACGCAAATTGACGCTAATTGTGCATTGTTGAGAAATGTCATTCGTAAAGGAAAAACAATAATGCTAAATCCTGACCAGGTAAATATTTGAATTATTTAATCAAAAAAATTTTAAACATCAACCAATGTTACCTTTTTCACGTACTAAGTTTTAATTGAAAAAATTTTCTCTAAATTATCTTAAATGATAGGCTCACTTAATTATTTTTGCCTCAATAGTTATGATATATAAACTAGAATTTTTGGTTGAAGTCGTAAAATTAAAAATTAAAAATAAAATAAAGTTTTTTTAAATTTTGATAAGCGAGATTTGATTCAATTTGAAAATTTTCAAATAAAACCGATTTAGAATCGAATAAAATAATTTGGATTTACTGAAAATAGACTCTAAATAATAATTATAATAAAATGTGTGATTATAAAATTCTTATGTGAATATTTATTTTTTGTGACCAAAAAAATATTCCATTAAATTTTTAATTTCAAAAATGATCAAAATATTTAAATGTGCATTTAGATTTGATTGCAATTTTTGAAATTACAGTCCTTTTTCTTAAGTTTTAAAAATAAATACAATTTTTGGTGAAATTTCAGATTTAGAAAATTTTGAAAATATTTTGAATGTGTAACTTAGTTTCATAGCTGGATTTAAATTTTTTAAAGAATCAAAGTTTTATTTTTAAAACTATAATTTCTGAGTTTAAATCAAGTTGCGCATTTAAAAAATTTCAGCATTTTTGGGATGTGAAATTCCATCAGAAATTTTTTTGTTGTCTTTTATATTCAATTAAATTTTTTTCCATAATAAAAATAATAAAACTTATTAAAAAAATTTTTCAACATAAATTAAATGATCATTGAAATTATTTAATAATTATTGAAAAATTTTTTTTGGCTTAAACGTTTTTTTTATTTTTAATTGTATCTTGAAGATCATTTTATTTTCAAACATCTCTATTTTGTTCTTCTCAATGTAAGACTTATAAAAATTATCATATAAAATTTAAATGAAAATTTGTTTTATTCTTTCCTATCGATCGATACAAATTTACTATTATCTTCTGTTCACTTTTTTAAATTTATAATCGGGCATTTATTGATACTTATTAATTAAATTTCGGAAAATTTTTAAAATTTATAATTGGAAAAATTAAAATTAAAAAAATGAAATTAGAAATTTTAAGCATTTAAGTTTTTTTTGGGCCATGAAGTCGAAAGTAATTTTAAATCTAAAAAAATTTAAATATGTGATATTTGAAAATCAGCCTTGAGAAGAAATCAAGCAATTGTAAACATTTGTTTATTTAAATTTTTGTTTGATTTCGGAAAAAAAAATCTAAGAATATATTTAAAAAAAGGCTTAGATAAATTAAAAATATTTCTACTTACTTGAATTCCACAAAAAAGCTAGAAATAAAAAGGTCTACTTCCTAACTCTATTTTTTAATATTTTTTAATATTTTCACTTAAAATAAAAGAAGAAAAGATGAAATATTTTTATCAAATTTTCGATAAAATTTGAAAAAATGAAAAATACAACATTTTAATGAGACTTTTATGATTTGTGTAAATCAATAATTTAATATTTTCAAATGGCCTTATTACATTTATTAATTAATTAATTCTCAAAAAGCAAATATATTTTAAAAATTTATCTAATTTAAAAAAATGTAACTAATTTCCTCCGTCATAATGATTCTCATTTCCTCATCGAATTCGAATTACAAAATAGGACTCAAATAAAATAATTTCAAAACTTTTGAAATTCATACGAATATTCAAGTTACCATGCATAAAAAAATATTTAAATTTTATAAGAGAAAATTCAAGTAATCAATAAACAAGTTTTTGCCTAAAAAAATTGGTGACTTTCCTGTTTTTCGCTCATGATTCTAAAAGTAGTTTTAATTTTAGCCATTAGTGTCATGATTAGGTTTTTAAACAAAAGAACAACTTTGTACAAAATTCGAATATTTTAAATACCTGATAAATCCTGATCTTGCTTAATATCTGGAATTCTATATTGGCAAAAAAGTAAATACAAAAATTAATCAAAACTTAAGTAGATTGAGTTTATTAATATTTTTTAGGGAAAATTCATGAAAATTTAAAAATTTATACTAAACTATATTTAGATTAATAAATCGCTTAAAATGAATTTCAAAATAAAAAATAATTTTTAATTACAGGTTAAATCTATGCGCTATGACTTGGTATTTGAAAAACGAACAGACATAAAAATAAACTCTGTACTTTGTATTCCGATCAAAAATGTTGACCAAGAAGTTATTGGGGTGGTTCAATTGGCAAATAAAATTGATAACAATGGCCGATTTTGCAGCAGTGATCTTCAAATTTTAAAGCATTACATCGAGTATTGTGGAACTATTTTGGTAAAATCTCAAATGTATTACTTGTGCGCCTATGAATATGAACGATGTCAGTGTTTGCTCGAAGTTCTGCATGGTTTGTTCAAGGAGCAGACTGATTTGGAAAAAATATTTTACACAATAATCGAAAAAGCTCAGATTTTGCTCAAATGCGAAAATTGTCTCATACTTATACAAACAGATTTGGGCGAAAGTGAAGAAAAAAAATCATTTGACGTTTACCAAATTGATGCCAAGCCTATACACAGTGTTTTAGACAATCAAGTGGTCATATCTCATGATTTGGTAAATTACGTCCTAACTACAGGAGAATCAGTCAACTTAAAAAGTCCTTACTCAGATCCAAGATTTGATCCAAACGTTGACTTAGGTTTCGATTCTTTGACAAGCAACAAACTTTTGATGCCCATCAAAAATTTGGAGGGTGAGCCAATAGGATGTATTCGGGTTCTAAACCGAATCGACAACCAGCCATTTGACGAAAATGATGAACAATTGCTGGAAGCTTTTTGCATATTCTGTGGTCTAGGCATCACCAATACTTTGATGTTCAGAAAATTGGAAAAAAGTGTTGCTGAAAAATCAGTTGCATTCGATGTCCTGTCCTACCATGCCAACTATCCAAAGATTGAAATGGAAGCTTTTGTGGAAAAATTGCCTCCTAATGAGCGATTTTTCACAATTAATCCTTTGATCCATGTAGACTATTTATGTTCGTACAGATTTGACGATTTCTCTCTAGATCACGACGAAATGGTTGTTGCCAGTTATGAAATGTTCAAAAGACTTGGTTTAATTAAATCATTTAAAATAGACAAAAAGACTTTGTTTCAGTTTTTACTAACTGTAAGAAAAAATTATCGTGATGTTGAGTTTCACAATTGGTCACATGCTTTTAATGTTTGCCAGAACATGTTTGCCATTTTTATGGTAAGAAAAATTAGAAATTAAGTAAAAAATTTTAAGCTTTTATCCAAGAACTCGAAGATTTCAAAATATTTACAGGATACCGAAAAAATGGCCTTAATGGTCGGCTGCTTGTGTCACGATCTAGATCACCGAGGAACAAATAATCTTTTTCAAATTGAGTAAGATTTTTTTTCGTAAAAAAGCATATGCTAAGTCATTAAGTCAAATCAACTTAACTTTAACACACTGTGGAAAAGGAAAATAATTATTGTAGAAGCAATTTTTATATTTTCGAGGAGCAAATTATTATTTTTTAGAAGAAAAAAAAAGAAGCAATTATTATATTAATTAGGAGCAGAAACATTTTTTATTAGAAGCAAAATTAAAATAAAATAAGGCTGAGTATTTTATCTTTGGTTTTTGTTAGCATTGTGAAGTTTCGTTCAAAAAGTTCAATTCAAAATCTTAAATTCGTATTTATATTTTGAATGGAATGAAGTGATAAAATAAAAATTTAGCACATGATGTAACAAAAAATGTTACAGGACTTGCTCAAAAAAAAAACAAAAAAAAAATTTCAATTAACCAATTATTGATTTTCCAAAAAAACTGAATGAATGTTAAGTTGGTTTTGAAATAAAAATTTCGAAATTTAAAATTAAATCTTTACAAAAATTTTAAAATATTGCAAATAAAACTTCTTTTTTCACAAAGACAAATAAATGTTCTTAAATTTGATTGATTTTAAAAGTCGATGATTAATTAAAAGAAAACTTTCAGAATTTACTTTCAAGGCTACTTGGTGTAACAACTTTTGTTACACATTGTTACATATTTTACAGGAGCAAATTTTTTGCATTCATCGAAAAATTTCAATTAAGAACTTTTTTCTTGAACTTTTTGAACTATTTGAACAAAACTTCACAATGCTGTTTTTGTTGGTATCCTTGAGCTTTCGACTCGATCATTGTGTTCAATCACTTTTAAATACAACGTTACTTGTAGGCTATTTCGATGCACAAGAACTTGAAGTAGCACTTCAAATAATTTTTGTTTCTTTTGCATGTTACTAATGTTACTAATGACTCATAAGTTTTGAATGGGTCATAAGGAAGATTTTCACCTCTCCATCTTTTTTGGTGTTGGTGAGTCAACATCGTCCTCAGTATCGTTTCCATCATTCGCTCTTCTGTCAATAATAGATTCAGAGGATGCCTCATTCGATTCAATTATTTGATATATTTCTTTTCAAAAAGCAATTTTGTTTTTATTTGGATAAGCACTTTGAATAATTTGGATAACTCCAGAATTTTTTAGAAAAAGCAATATTTGCTGATGCTAAAAATTAATTAATTAGCTGATGAGTAAAAACTTATCAATTTATCTTTGATACTCATGAATTAATTCTGCTCCTGTTTCCAATAAAAAAAGCTGCTATAAATAACTTAGATATTTTTTGATTTTATGTACGAAAAAAAAATATTTGATATAAAAAATAATAAATTTGATCCAATAGAAAATATAAGCGCTGTGGAAAATAATCAATCAACCGCCTTCCTGACTTATGACTTAGATTTTTGGTACATGCTTGAATTAAAAAAGACTTAGAGAATCAAATTTTTATCAGATTAAAAGAATTAGATTTTCTACAAGATCGTCTGATTTTCAAAGCCTAAAATCAATTTTAAAATTTAAGAATTTATTAATTTTGAATTTCAAATTATTAAGTATTTATTTTTAATTTCTTTTTGAAACCGCTTGTTATATTTTTGCAAGGCTTCGAAACCAGGATTAGAAAATAGGATGTTTCTACCTTATATATAGATTAACGGGTTAATTTAAAATAAAATAATCTAATAAAATGATTCATTTTTAAAGTTTAATGTAAAGAGATTATAAAATTTAGCATTTAAATTTTATTTTAAATTTTAAAAATGTTAAACTTTATATTTTAGGCCTATATTTAAAACAATTTTTTATATTTAAAAAAAAAGATTATCGCCTTAACTGAGTTATGGCGAAAATAATTATTAACTTTATCTCAAAAAACCAATTTAACTAGATCAATAAAATTTTTTTATTGAATTTAGGAGGATAAATTCTATGTTAAAAAATTGTCGTAAGATTGACTAAATAAAAATACCATTAAAATATTAATCACTTCTTTAACAAAATAAATGCTTTTATTTTGTGAAAAATTTCATAATTTAATACAAAAAATGTAACATTTCAATATTTCTAAAAAGAATTTCACTTTTTTTATAAAAAATTTATTCTAGCAAAAATTTTATTAAAAACAATCTTAGCCCTTCAAAATTATTATTTAATAAAATAATGAAATTAATGATCAAATTTTAAAAATTAAAAAAGTTTTTTATTAATTTATGGTTTTGTGAAATTAACTACAAAATGATAAAAAGAACAGAAAAAAATGTAAAAAAATTGAAAGACTTTTTTTCTAAATGTTAAAACATAATTCTGTAAATACAACTTAGTGCAACATTCAAAGTATCACCAAATTTGCAGAATTTCGCAGGAATTAAATTTCAATATAATCGAGCGTAGGACATTTTGCAGAGATTTTGTACATCATTAGCAGACTTTTACAGTTGATGCATATTTGAATGTTGCACCATTCTGCATTCACAGAATTAATTTTAAACTTTTAGAAAAAAAGCTATTTAATTTTTTACACTTTGTTCTGTTCTTTTGTACTGAACTTCACACAACCTTAATTTATATTGAATTCTTACTATATAAATATGCTTTTTCGTTAAATTTTACCTTTAAAAAAATATTTAAAGCCTATTTTTAATAGAAACTTTTGATAACTAATTATTTTTGCTTCTACTTATAACAGAGTTTTTTAAACTAATTATTTCAACTAAGATAAATCATGTAGTCTATACATTTAGTCATTATGAAAAATTAATTAAAAATCTTTGCATAGAAGTCAATCGCCAGTGTCTCAACTATACGGCACTAAGGCCACAATGGAAAAACACCACTTCAATCATTGTATAATGATTTTAAACTCGCCTGGTCACAAAATATTCGCCAATGTTAAACCAAAAATCTATCAATTATTAATCAGTTTAATCAAAGAGGCTATTTTGGCAACAGATGTAGCCGATCACATGGAGTAAGCTTTTTAAAACTTATAAATTTCAATTTAAGAACTATTTTAATTTTAAAGCATCCGAAAAGACTTTAGTAATTTGGTGCGAAGCAAAAATGTAGACTGGAATGAAGAATCTAATAAAATATTATTAAGAAAAAATTTGATGACTGGTAGAGATTTAAAAATAAGAAAATTTTCTTTTTATTAATTTTTTTTAAAGCTTGCGACTTGGCATCAGCGGCAAAACCATGGAAAACTCATAAAAGCGTGGTAAATCAAGTAATTAAGGAATTTTTTGCTCAAGGAGTCCGAGAGCGGACTGAATTGAATATTGAGCCGACTGAGATAATGGACGAAAGACGATCAGATCAGCTTCCACGCTTACAAATGGGATGGATAGACGCTGTTTGTTTCCCGCTGTATCAAAATTTAGCCCTTTTATGTGATTCATTTAATGGTCATTTAGATCGGTTGAAAGAAAATCGATTAAACTGGTCTCTACTAAATGAAAAAATAAAGTTAAGTCAAATTAAAGAACCAAATAAAAGCCATTATTTAAACGGTAGGTCGTAATCAATTGAAATTAATCTACTTAAATTTAATGTGTATTTTATTTTTATAAAATGTTTATAGTATTATTTAGAGTGTAATTTTAATTGTTGATTAAATAAATTTTAGATCTCTATATTTAAAACATTTTAAACAAGTTTATTTTAATTTCCTTGATTATTTCAAAATTTTTTTGTCATATTAATTTTTGTTTTCAAATGCAATACTCAGTTTTGATTTAAAAATTTTCTATCCTAATTTTTAATTTTATTTATTTTTTATTTTGAAAATTTTTTAAAGATTCAATTTTTCAATTAAAATAAATTGATTTTTAACTAGATTTTTAAAACTTATTAAGATTCAAATACTGCTTTTGAATTAAATTTTACTTTGAATGTCTTCTTATTTAAATATCAAAAGATAAATATCAAAAGTCAAATATAATAAAATGAATCAAAGACCCTTTCACTGAAAGCGACAAAAATAAAATAAAAACAGATGCAGAAAGCTTGGACTCACTACGCTACAAATGAGAAGAACAAGAGGAGATATAAAAAATTTATTTAGAAATTTTTTAAAATAAAATAACTTCTTTCAGGAGAAGTAAAAATAAAAACACGAAGAATAAAAAAATATGTTCATAAAAATTTGAATAAAAAATATAACAGAGTAATCGAAACAAAAAGAGAGGATATTGCCACGAACTCCCTGATATCCAGAAGCTCCTACTGGTCATAGAGGCCAATTTAGACGCGAATTAGTGAGATGTTGTGACCCTGGACAAAAGTTTTTCAACAAATGAATAGCAAACACCTGGACTAGACAAGCACTTCGAAACCACCACAGGGCATCATCTACTGTTGACGATCTCCGCATTATTCAGTTCATCCAAATTTTAAATATATTTCTTAAAGGAAAAGACAGATTGGGTATTGCCTGTTATGTGACCAAAGGGGGTCATGTAATATGTGACCTGATGACTCTTGTCAGTTTGGTGACCGGAAATATTTTTTTCGGGTCACATAACTAAGCGCCGAAAATAACATCCTACTTTTTGATTTGGTATAAAAATTAAATTTTTTAATAGAAAATCATAAATCTTGGTTAAATTACTGATTTTTTCTGTTTTTTGAGGAATTTTGGTTTATATATCATGTTAATTCAAAAATTCATTTAAAAATTAAACTCAAATTGCCTAATATAATTTTGAAATTTTTTTTATCAATTTTTTAAAGGTCGTCTTTGGGTGTTTTTACTCGAATTAAATAAATAAATAAAATAAATTAATTGCCAAATATAGATTAACGGGTTTATTTTTAAAAAAAATATCTAATAAAATGATTTATTTTTGAAAGATTAATATAAAGAGAATGTAAAATTTAGCATTTAAATTTTATTTTAAATTTTAAAAATGTTAAACCTCATATGCTTAACCTATATTTAAAACAATTTTTAAAATTTTATTTTTTTCTGACTGTGCCAACTATTTTTGCTTATTTATTTTAAAATTACACCTTTTAACATAGCACCAAATTTTAGCAAAGACACCTGTAAAAGAATCTATTTTAATTTGACTTTAAAGAATAAATTGATATTTAAATACAACAGTTACGATGCTTACCTTTTAAAAGAATTTTAAATATATTTGCACATTAAAAGTTTGTAATTAACAAATTAAGTGGGCTAAAGAACATTTAGAAGCACATATAGACTGTTTACTCAGAGATTAATAAAGTTAGACCATCGAGCTTATAAAAAGGTCTAGCAGATAGCGATCTAAAGCACTAAATTAATTTCACTAATGACTAAACCCAATATAAGTTCCAAAATTTTGCCAGATTTTGTCAGAAGACAATCTAGGCGCAACATTTTATTATGTTTGACTGCACTCGGTGCGCTTACTGGAGTTTTATTCGGTTTTACTTTGAGAGCAACTACAGATTTCAAGCCTCCAGTGAAGAATTACTTCGGAACGCCAGGATATTTGTTTATACGAGCCCTTAAATTTCTAATCCTGCCCCTGATTACAACGAATATAATAACCGCAATAGGTGGATTAAGTACTCAAAAAACCGGAAAAATAGCAATTCGCACATTCTTGTTCTACCTGACTACAACTTTTTCTGCTGTTATTGTTGGTCTTGTTTTGGTAACAACCATCCGACCGGGTGAACTTGGAAAGAATGCTTTTGAGACAAATACTCCAAAACCATTTATTTTTAAAAGAGCTACCATTATAGATAATTTTGTTTACATCCTAAAGTAAAATTTAAAAAAATGATTAAATACAAGATCAAGATTTTTTTTAAAGAAATTTGATACCTGAGAATATGATTGAAATGGGATTTGAAGTACTAGAGACTAAAATTTTGCCGAGATATAAAACTGTCTACAATTATTCAAGTATGAAATAAAAAATAATTTTTTTTTAAATTGATGGCACATAAAAATTGGCAAAAATTAGTTTTTAAGATAATATAAAAAAAAATATCTAAATAAAGTAAGAATTTTTCTAATGTTCTGAAAAAATATGGAAAAAAAAGAATAAGAATTTTAAAACTCTGAAACAGGAAGGATAATTTTTTAGCTTAAGTAAATTATTTTTAAATGTAAACATTTTTTTTAAATATTGAACTTAGTACTTCTTTTGATATTTTTCGAGCTCGATTTCAACTCAATATGCTCAGTTTTGTCCGATTAAATAATTATAAAAATTTGAAAATTTTTAAAATTCCTTACTAAACAGAACAAAATGTTCAAAATATTTAAACTGTTAATTTTGTAAGGAGGACAAAAATTTACAAAATAACATCCTACTTTTTGATTTAGTATATCTTAGTGTCTTTAAAGAAAAAGAAATGTAATTTTTTTCACGATGTTTTTATGCAAATTATGGACAAATAGTTACCAGGAGGTTTTATTCCAATGGTGGATAAAAAATCCATCTAATAGGAAAACTAAAAATGGAATTTAATTTCATAGGCGTAAAAAAATTCATTTCTTTTTTAAATGCTTTTAAGTTTTTTCAAAAATTTTTAAAGATTTTAATTTAATAATTAAAATATTAGTTTTTTTTATGCATAATTAAACTATATTTAAATTTTATTTTATTAAAAAAAGTTTTAATAATTTTTTTTATGGACAGTGGCACTAACCTGTTGATTACTTTTGAAACTGAGAATTAAAAAAATTCAATTTTCTAGGATAAAAAAGATTCAGTTATTTTTAATGCTTTTTTTAATTTTTTTGGTATTTGTTTATCTTATTTTAAAATAACAGAAAAATGGTATTTATTATATGTTTTGTTCTACCTATCTTTATTAATGTTATATTTATATTTATTTTTTTTAAAAAAATTTTTTGAAATTTTTCAAAAAATTTAGATTCTGAATTTATGTTTTTTATTTCGTTAAACGTTTTATTCTAGCTGTCTCGATATGAATTAGTGTTTACAGTTTCGTTAAAAATTCAACTTAGTTTTTAGTTTTAAAATTGTGACTCACAATTTCATTGACACCAAAATAAAAAGGTTCTCAAATCCATTTTATTTTGGCAAAAGCCTATAAGACCAAGTTTCTTTCAAATGACAAAGGCATAACACATTTATTGGTAAAATACTGACATATTTTTAGGCATTCCATAATATTTAATTGCTGTATAGATTTCATCATTTATTTTAAAGGTTTTCCTACATTCAAACTATTTGTTATATTCAGCGACTGCAAAATAAATTTTTGTTTTCTATTAAAAAAAACATCAATTAATTAATTAATTTTTTTTTTAAATATCTAAAGGCAATTTGCTAAAGTCAAATAGTTAAACTTTTTTGAAAAATAATATTTCCCTTAAATTAGCTACTATACACAATTTTAACTAGATATAACAAATGAGAACAAATCAATTCGAGTGATAGATTATTATGAGCCAGTGGATGACCGAAAACGAGGAATTAACGTTTTGGGACTAGTCCTATTTAGTCTTACTTTTGGAGCCATGCTAGCTAAAGTTGGTCCCAAAGGCCATACAGTTCTTGAATTTTTCGAAGGATTAAATGCTGTATTTGCAAAAATAATGCAATTAGTTATGACGTAATTATTTATTAAAAAAAATTAAAAGTTTACATAATTAATTTAAAAAAAAATCTAGATGTTCACCATTGGCAATATGCTCATTGGTCTGTCGGATCATTCTAGAAATGGAGGATCCAAAGGTTGTGTTTAGAGGTCTGTCTTACTACATGTTGACTGTATTATTAGGCCTAGCTGTGCAAGGATTAATAGTATTGCCAGTTGTTTATGTAATTGTTACTGGGAAAAGCATTTTTCAGTTTGCTAAAAACATGTACAGAGCACTGATCAGTGCGTTTGGTTCAGCATCCAGCGCGGCAACTTTGCCAGTCACCTATAAATGTATAGAGGAAAGAAATAAAATTTCAAAATTAGTTTCCAGGTTTGTGCTTCCGGTTGGCGCAACAGTTAACCTGGACGGAACTGCATTGTACGAGGCTGTTGCCTCTATATTTATTGCTCAAATAAGTGAAATCGAGTTAACTCTATTGGACTTGATTCTGACCAGTTTGACGGCTACTGTGGCCACTATGGGTGCTGCCGGAATACCCTCTGCAGGTTTGGTCACCTTACTAGTTGTTTTGTCCGCTCTAAATATACCGGCTTCACAAATTACTCTAATTTTTGCAGTGGACTGGATTTTGTAAAATAAAAAAAAAAACTTTTTTAGAATGCTAAATTTTATTATTAAAGAGACCGTTTTCGTACCATGATAAATGTCTGGGGTGATGCTGTAGCGACTGCATGCGTCGCTCATTTGAGCAAAAAAGAGATTGAGCAATACGAAAAAAATTTGTCTAGTAAAAACATGCCTTCCATTTCTTCTGATTTTTACCAATTAAACGAAATTTTTGATCAAAAATACCCCTTTTAAAATTAATTATTTTTGAAGTTATCACCCGGTATCAAATGGTTCCAAGAGCACAATATAAATAACAATTTTTTAAAAAGCTTTTTAAAATTATAAATATAAAGTAAATGTGTAAAAATAAATGATTTCTTTTACTGTTATTCATAAGACACAGTTATTGACCAAAACCCTTTTAAGTTCACGGAAATTTTTGATCAATATCAGTATTGGATCCTGCTAGTTCTAGACAAGAAAAAGTAGGATTTTCTTTTAAGTTTTCTTTAAGATTCTTTTGGTCCTTTTAAAAATTTTATCATAAATTTACAATGATTTTTATAAGAATATGGAATTATCAAAAAATCAAAGCTAAATTTTTTTAAAAAAAATATTATTAATTAATATTTTTTACACACAATTTTAAAGACCAGTCACAGTAATTTTTTTAGATTGTTAAATAACGGTAATATAATAAATACAATTAAAAATGATAATTTTAGATTTGTTTCGTTTTCGGATTTCTATTTAAAAAATTAGTTGATTAAAATAAATTTCAAAGGAAAATTCTTCGTATATTTTTATTATAATAATTTCGAATAAAAAAATTAGAACCGAAACGTTTCGTAATTTTTAAAAAAGTTTTTTTTCTTAAATAATAAATTTTTTGGATTTACTTCCCTACTTTCGAATGAAAATTAAGTATGAATTTAATTTTTAAATATAAACAATGTTGAAAATATACTTGACTAATTAAATTAAATTAAAAATAGAATTTCTAAAATATTCGAATCAAAATTAGAAAATAGAAGTTTTTTGATGCAAAAGAATTGAATTTGAAAACAAAAATAATAAAAATTTTTTAGAATAAATCAAATTTCATTTCGAATCGTGTGTCAGATTTTCAACAGTCAACACAACTCTTCTTGCATTTCTTGAAATTATTTTATTACAACAGTCTTATCCTTTTTACCCTGCACCAGAAAAAAGCTGTTCGGATTAAACTGACGCTACAAGAACACATAAAACTAATCATTAAAATACTTAATTTTTCAAATATTTCATTCAAGTTTTAATTTTTATAAATTTTTAATTGAATATGTCTAATATTCAAGTATTTAAAAATTTTAAAATGCTATATTTAAAAATTAAAATTAAAAATTAAGCTAAATTCGAATTTTAATTTTAAAATAAAAACAAGAAGGGGGGCTTCGCCCCCCTCCTTGCCTCCCCCCACAACATAGATATATTTAGTTTTGTTTTTCAGAATAATCAATAATTATTAAAATTAGGTTTCAATTTTTAAATACTTTTATTAAAAAAAATAGAAAAATACATACATTACAAAAATTAAAAAAAGATAAAATTTAATGATAAAAAAAAAATTAAGTAAAAAAGTTATTTTTAGGGACAAACTCTAAGTTTTTAATAGAATTTGGGACAATGGCTGTGTAATGGAATTTTCCAATTTGATTATTATAGAAACCACAAATAAAATTACCGGTTAACTCTCCATTTATTGGTATATATTTTAAACAGGAACATAAATTTAAAGGGTTATCATTAAATTTTGAAAAAAGTTGTTCAACAGATGTTAAGTCATTTATATCATTCATTTGATAATAAATATAAACTTTAAAGTTTAACACAGAACTCAAAGCTGATAAATGATAATCATTACACCATACACCATTCTTCCTTGCATCATGCAACAATTTTCTATAATTATATTCGACACGCAGCGGATCTACCCTTTTCAGCAACTCATTGTAATGACTCAGAAAATTTAGATAGTTTCTGAATTTTCGAGTGTCCAAACTAATAAGCTCATCCAACTTTAAATGAAAATAGAGTGTAATAATAAAAAAAAACATGTAAAAGTGAATACCCTATTATTATTACTACAATTATTATTATTACTATTATTTGTTTTTTCAGATGTAGCCATTTATTTAAATAAAAACAATCGTGTCAAAAAAAAAAATGGTGCGCAAATGATCAAATTTATTAGAAAGTAGAAACGTCTTTTTAAATTGAGCGCATTTAAAAAAAAAAAACAATGATAAAAAAAAATGTTAATGAAATCTAAACTTCTCGTATACCCATCTTTTAGCATTGCCAAAAAATTTGCAATTCAAGTTAATAGGAAAATGAAATATTAATTTTATATTGTTGTAGTGAATAAATCAAATATAAATTCAAATTTATCTTATAATTAAGATTTTATTCTAATTTATTCCTTTTTCAATTGTCTTTTAAATTTTGTATTTATTCAAGTTTCAATTTGATTTCAAAAAAGTTAAATTAAATTTATAGAACTGGATCAAATGCATTTGAAAAAATAAAAATTTTTATTTTTCACAAAAATCTCAAGTTTTAATACTTCATTAAATCCAAAAAAACTAAAAATACAGTATTAGAAATGAAGTCACAAAGTTGGTCCATAGCTTGATTAACTAAATATAAGAATAACCAAATTAAATATCGACTTGATTAAAAAATAAATATAGATAAAAATATGGACATTAAAATTTCCTAAAAAAAATATTAAATACCACCTCTTTTGTTAAGAAACAATTTATAGAAAAAAAATATAAAATGCTTTCTAACACAGCAAATAAATATTAACTAAATTTATAATTTTTTTTATTTTTTTGGAAAATAAATATTTGAAATTTTGCTAAAAATGTCTTCGATTAGATATATCAGCCTATTCAAGTCCTTTAATCAATCAAAAAATTTGATCCGTATCGCACCATGTTGGTCAAATAAAACTTTAAAAAGAAATTTTTTTACCAGCGGCAGTTTTCAAAACTCTAACTCAAATCAATCAACAGAAGGCGAGCAGAAGTTAATTGACTTATTACGAGACCGTTTTCCCGCAGCTAAATCAATCGAGGTTGTGGACATATCTGGTGGATGTGGCGCAATGTACACCATTTATGTCGAAAGCGAAGATTTCAAAAATTTAAGAACAGTCAAACAGCACCAACTGGTCAACGAATGTCTCAGAAACGAAATTAAAGAAAATATGCATGGACTTAGAATCCAAACTGCGGTGCCCAAATAATTTTTTTTTTAAATAAATTAATAAATTTGAAATTAGGAATAAAATTTAGTTTTTTTTTGTTTAATTTAAATCTTGATTCACCATGAGGCTTGACAGTCTCTTGGCACCGAAATCTGTTTTTTCTTTTAGTTATTTTTGATTTAAAGATGGCTACAGCTATGCAAAATACAACTTTGGTAAATCCGTCTCAGCTACTTCCATTGGAATTAGTCGACAAGTGCATCGGATCACGGATTCACATTATAATGAGAAATGACAAAGAAATAGTGGGCACTTTGCTTGGTTTTGACGATTTTGTCAACATGGTCCTTGAAGATGTGACTGAATTTGAGAATACAAGTGAGGGCCGGAGGATTACAAAACTCGACCAAATACTCCTGAACGGAAATAACATAACAATGCTTGTTCCCGGTGGTGAGGGACCTTCTGTTGATTAAAAATGAATACTCAGTGAAATTTTTAAAATTTATTCCAAATTTACATTATTACTTTAAAAAAAATTAAATAAAAAAATATCCCCCAAAAAAGCCTAATTTTCGTATCTTAAATCATCTGTGTCGTTTTTTTTCAGGGTAGTTGATTCACGCTTCAAAACATTCAGCAAAGTTTGAGAGCTCTCCAAAATTTTCATGTAAGCAGCCTCGGTTTCGGCGATTGTTTTGTCGAATTCATTGCGGGCGCTGATCTTTTTTGCCAAATTTTCATTTACTTTGGCCAATTTTTCACTCAGCACTCTAATGTCGTTCTGAAGTTTGTGCTTTTCTTCCTCTTCGACCATGATTTGACGCTGTAAATCGTCTCTTTTCGAGCACAAATCCTCAATGCCTAATAAAATAAATTTAAAAAAAAAATTTTTTTTTCTAATTTTTTGCTTGAGTCTTACATTTTACTAATTCATTATTGTAATTTTGAAGAGCGGCGCCTTGTTGAGCCATTGTTGATAAAATAATCTAAAAGATTTAGTTATAATGTTGGAATAAATGCTTTCAAAAATTTGAAATTTATTTTCAAAATTGTTGTTACTATGCTTACAAATAGCTTTGAAATAATCAAGAAATTTTTATATGAAAAGACAGCGCTGATCTTTGAGTCTTAAGAAACAATTCAACCTGTAGTTTTTAATTAGAATTTATTTGCGATAAAAATTATCTTTAATTTAAAGGAAATTTTAAAGAGCTGTTTCATAAGTGTTATCTTCTATTGCGAAAGCTTTGTTCAGCACAAAATCAGGCTCCGTACGACTTCTCTCATTACAGGAATTAAATTCTTGAAACTTGAATTTTTCTGCATTAAGTTGCTCTTTTTCGCAAAGATGTGATACGATCCCAGTTCCAATGCTATCACCCCACACATTAACCATTGTTCTGAATCGGTCTCTAGAATAAAAAAAAATTTAATATTTTTTTAGTATTTTATTCTATTCAAAAAAAGTACAAAAACCAATCGACCGCGTAAATGAGTGAGATGTGAGATTGTGGCAGATTTAGAGCTGACAAAACTACAACCATTGTTACAAGTCCAGCTGATGGTATACCCGCTGCACCAATCGAAGCCAATGTTGCAGTAAAACTTGTTACAACATAATCAGCCAAAGACAAATGAATATTATGCATTTGAGCAATAAAGATGGCACCAACTGCTTCGTATAATGCTGTGCCGTCCTGTTAATAAAGGAATTTTTAATAATTTTTATCAAATTAATAAAAAAATTTGATAAAATTAGTGTATTTAAAAATTTAATCATAAGAGCTTTGTTTAATAAGATTTTAAATATCTATCTTGAATTATTTACTTGCTTAAGGTGTATTCTACTAAAGTTATATTTTTTTTTAAAAAGAGTCGAGTTTAGATCAACTGAGCAGCAGAATCATCATGAATTTTTTTATAATGATACTTGAAATTTTTAAAACTAATTTGATGTAGGGATGCAAAATGATGCTCATGATAAAATTTTCCTGATCATGCTCAAAAATTATCTTTAAAATAAGAAGCATTTTAAACTAAATTTAATGAAGAGTGAAATTTTCATGAGGAGCAAACCATATTAAAACATACCCAAGTATTGTGCATAATTCTTGATGCATGAAATTTTTGCAGAGATTTGCAGATATAAATAATTTAATTTAAAAGTTTTCGTTTTATACTTTTGTAATAAAATTTAAAATCAAGAATTTTTTTAAATGATAAATTTTGAGTTTGATAATTTAAATATGATCATACAATTCAATTTGCCTGAATGGCAACTCTTATAAATTGAAATCATTATTTTAAAACACTTTGGATTTATTTTAACAAGACTACGAATTAGAATCATTGACCTTATTGGTAGAACACAATTTAAAAAAATTAATATGGAAATTGATTTGAAAAATTAGTGATAATATTTAATATGCAAAAATTTTAATCTTTTGATCTTTTGCTTTTTTGTACTTTGTTTATTATTAAGTGGACAATTTTGCTCCAAAAAAAATCAATTAAATAGTAAAAATAAATTAAACTGATAATTTTCAGGAAATGGGGTTTTATAGATTTTTTTCAAATATAAAGTTTATTTTGAAAAATTAAAAAAAAAATTTCAAATAAATCTTGAATTTAATCTTTACATTATTGACCGATCAAAATTTTCCCATTATTTTAATAATACTGATTTTGAATTTAAAATTATTTTATTTACTTTCATAATAAATTAAATTATTATTATGCAATTTTCCATGAAATAAAAATAAAAATTTGGATGTATCCTGAATAAAAAAAAAATCCTGGGTCTATTAACCATCAAAATCAGTGATAATTTATATCAGGACATTAATTTAATGATCGAACTTAAAAAAAAATTGATCAGACCATTGGAACGAGATTTCGTGTGCTACAAATTTCGCTAAAAACAAAATCCAAAAAGCAAAATGTTGAAATGAGCTATTTGAAATTTTTTTTTAGAGAATTTATGCTGTTAAAAACATATTTTAGAATTTCTTATGCAACATTTTTAAAATACAATATCAGTGAGGTTTATTCAATGTTGCTCAAAAGTCATAAATTCTAAGCCAAGTCTCTTGACTTCATTCTAAATTTTAAATTTTAAAATTAAAAGGATTTAAAAAAAAATGAAAAATGACCATAAGTTAAACATCATCATTTATGCAAAAAAAAAATTAAAAAAAATCTAAGATAGTGTAATTTCTAGAAAATAATTTTATCATCAACCTAAGAAAATCCATTTCTATGGTTCCAATAAATGAGACCAAATACAAAACAAAATCTAAAAAATTTGACAAACAGCAAAACTGGCAAAATGTAAATAATTTAAAATTTAAAATTTTTTCATATGGCTTGTATTTAATGTTGCACTATAAATTAATCAGAAGTTGCACTATTTTTAATACCAAACTAAGGGTGGGGTAGAAAAAAAACATAAAAATAGAGAAAAAACATATAGAAAAGAGATAAAAACATAAACTATAAAAAATCAAAAAGAGATAAAACTTTTTCTTTTTCTACTTTTATCTGTATTTAATTTTACTTTCTTTTTATTTTTATGCAAAACTTTAATTTTAATTTTTATTTTACTTCTCCTTATTGAGGTTAATTTGAATTAAATAAATAAATAAATTATATAAAAAATAACTTAAATAGTTAAAATGAGACAAAATTTAGATTTAATCTAATTAAAGAATGGTTTAAAGAAATATTTAAAATTCTCCAATTTGAAAAATTTATCAGTTTTTTAGAAAAATTAAAATCAATTTTAATTTTTTAACTAATAATGATAAAAAATGTGTTTAAATACTTGTAAATTTACGTGAAAAAGTTAATTCGTCTATTTGCGCAAAGGATTTGAATTTTTGCTTTATATCTTTAATTTTTAATTGATTACATGTTTTTTTAAAATAAAACTATTTTATTAAACTAAAAATATTAAAAAAAATTGGATTTTGAATTTATGTTTTTTATCTTTTTATAAAATTGGTCATATGTTTTTTTTTTCTTTTTATATGTTTCGCTCTACCTGTTCCCCAAACTGCACTATATTATTTCAAAAAAGTACTACATTATTTTATGTGCACTGAATTATTCGGTTTTTTATCTAAATAAATCAAATCAGAACTTTTATATTTCAAAACTTTACTATATAAATCACCTGGCACTTAGATAATTTTTGATTTTTACTAAAATAATTTCTGAGTTGCATTAAAATAATTTCTAATTTGAACTAAAATAATTTTTAACATGAATTAAAATAATTTTTGATTTGAACTAAATTAATTTTAAACATTAATTTAGACTTTGGATTTATTATTATTTTCAAAAAAGCTTATTTTATTTTATTTTCCGTCCCTTTTATAAATTCCTTGCGGCTACTTATTTAGAAATTAGTTACTCAACGATAGATCATCATGGCATTTCAAGGTATCTGAATTTCTAATTTTTGACTTAAAATTCGTAAACTAAGTCCTTTGAAACTCTAGATTCCAATTTTTTTTGGGGGACAAAAAAAAAATTTTATATCCAGGTGCTTAAAAAGAACTAACCCTTTAAAAAGTTTTAGATCTTTCAGACTCAATTACTCAAAGATAAAATAAAAATCATTTTTAAAATTATATATATTCTGAAAGAGCATAAAATTTTCTGCACCCTGGTATATAGTTTTGTTTGAAAAAAAGGGTGTGCCAATTTTTATTATTGAAAAAAAGCCAAAAAGAATACTTTTTTTCAGTTTAATTGTATGTAGTCCCAGGGATTACTTAATAAACCAATTTTTTTTATTTTAAAAATAACTAGACATAATTCTGAACAAATCTTTTGTTTTACTTTTTTGTATTTATGTTTTATTTTATTTAAATAAAGTAATAAAATCATGTGATTTGATTTGAATTTTGAGTATTTTAACTATATTGACAATTTTTTGAATATTTTAAATAAATATTGAAACCAATCCCATTTAATATTATTATTATGCCACCAAAGTCTAAATTTATCCGTTCTTCTATTATTCCGCATTAGTAATTTTTTCAATCATCTCAACCCACTAAACATTGAATAAGTGTCTTGATTTAAAGTGTTTTAAGGTAGATTATTTTTATTTAGTTATTTTAAAATTAGAAATAAATTTAAAAATTAAAAGACTGTTTAACATCAAAGACATTTTTTTCTCTCCAAAATTAAATCACATACTTGTAATTATAATTTGTTTTTTCTTATGTTTAAAAAAAATAAAGTTTTCGAAAAAAAATAGTGCTTGTTGTTTATATTTATCTAAAAATGAATTAAAATATAATAGTTCAGGTCCAAAATTATTTTAGTGCAAAATAAAAATTATATTAATGCTTATTAAAGAATATTATAGTGTAAGAATGTTATTTATAGTGCAGCCTTGATTAATATAGTTCAGAATGTATTTGATGCCTTTTTATATTTTTTATACTTTCTAATATTTTTGTACAATATTTATATTTTATTTTGGATTTTTGATGTCAAGTTTTTATTAAATTTTATTTTCATTGCCTCAGTATTCTCAGCTTTCTATCTTAGAGTAAAATTATTCTCAACTTAAAAAATACAAGCCACAAAATTAAGATCAAGTCAAATGACTTGACTAAAAATAAACAATAATTTTAACAAAATTTTTTTGAAGTAAAGTTATTTGTTTATCAGGCTCTCAGGTCTTTTTTTAAAAGACCAGAAATTATGTGCTAAATTTGGAAATAATCGGCAAGGATGACAAAAAGTTTATGTGTGTTTTTTATGTATAGTTTTTATGTGTTGAAAAGCATTTTCTTTTGTACCGAAAAAAAATTCAACACTTACCATGTTTATTGTTGCTCCAACCGGTAAAACAAATCCACTAATTGATTTTGGGATTTTGTTTTTTTCTTCAATGCACTTGAAGGTAACTGGTAATGTCGCATTGCTGTTTTTTTAAATATAAATCTCAACAGAAAAATATTAAATAGAATACCTTGAGGAAGTTGCCAGAGCTACAAGGAGAGCCTCAATCATATTTTTGGCATAGCTAAAAACGTTTCGCCGCGTCAAAATCAAATAGATAGCTGGCAAAACCATGAAACCATGGATAAATAGACCAAGTAAAACAGTCAAAGTATACATGGAAATTTTCTCAAAAATTTCCGAAATATCTTCCATGCTAATTATCGACCCACATATTAAAGAACAAATACCAATTGGCGAAAACATCATAACATAACCAATAATTTGTATCAATGCCTCATTAATAGCCTCGCAAAAATCGTACAGAAATTTTCCATGATTGTCCATTCTGGATATTGTAAATCCAAACACTAGACAGAACATTACTAGTCCGAGCACATTCATTGCTGGTCTTTCTCCAGGAACTGGATACCAATAATCTATTTCATGCGTATCGTTTGTTCCATTTAATTTATATTTTGGAACAATTTTGGACTCGAACTGAACAAATCCTACTTGGATGATGTTATCAGGAAACAAGTTTCTTATTTTAATAAAATTTAATTAAAGACTAACTTTTATTTTTTTGTTACCTGATCAAATCTAAGGCAGTGTCTAGGGGACTAATTTTTTGTCCATTTAAAATGTCTGCAGTTTGGTCGCCAATTTTATTTTGACTTACCGCACCCGGATGAATAAAGACCACTAAAATTAGTCCCAGAATAACAGCCAAAAATGTTGTTGTTAAATAATAAACGAATGCTTTCAGTGCAACATTGGCTGTTCGTTTGGCAATACCGAGGCTGGCTATGCCGCAGATTAGGCTGGACGATATCAAAGGCAGAATAAAAAATTTGAGCATCCTTAGGAAAATTTCGCCCAAAAAACCAAAATATTGTTTTTTATTAGGCTCGATTTTTGTGTATTTACGCAGATAAAAACCAAGAACGGAACCAATTATGACAGACAAAATGGTTAAGAATAACAAAATGTTTTCTTTGAATTTTTTTCCTACATGGTTTTTAATGGTAGATCGCTTGGGTATTTCGGAATAAATTACTTCATTGGGCTCAATGTATTCATTGTTATTCATGTTGATTCAAAATTGGATTTTTAAAACAAAGAAAAATTTAAATGAGTCTATCTATTATGAAAATAATCCATTTTAATTAGAGAAGAATTAGAGAAAGTTCTCAAAAATATTTTTTATATTAGTCAAAGATTTTGGTAAGCTAGTTGAAAATATTTATTATTTTTAACCTTATCAATCGTCTTATATTTCAGTTATTTTTTAATCTTAAATCAAAAATTACAGTTTGGTTTTCTAAAAAATGACCTTTTAAAATTTATAAATTTAAATTTTGTTTTATTGAAAGTTTATTTAAAATTAAAAAAAAAAGTTAAATCATAATTTCAGGGTTCAAATCAAATGTAAAATTAATTATAAAATATAAAATTTATAAAATATAAAATTTACAAAATTATAAAATTTCAGGGTGTGCTTAGTTAATGAATATTCAAAATATTTTAGATGAATGCATTGCGCCTTTTCAGCGTTGACATGATTGTAATATCCTAGAAATCCAATGCGGCTACGTGAAGTTTTAGATTTTAGTTTAGTTTAAGTTTATAATATAGTAATAAAGAAGAAACATTTTTTTTCCTTCTTTCTCTTTTATTTAAAAGCGCATACTATTGAATCATTAAAAGTCATTAAGTCAAAGTCAAG